>CM044005.1:10838805-10908805 GCA_024085815.1 Flaveria linearis | reverse complement strand
TTTTAACTTTAATATTATAAACTAATTTGTTACATTATATATAAAAATTTGAAAACTACTATATTAATTAAACTTTTAAACAAATAGAAAACATATTTAT
This sequence comes from Flaveria linearis, assembly GCA_024085815.1. Taxonomy (NCBI): domain Eukaryota; kingdom Viridiplantae; phylum Streptophyta; class Magnoliopsida; order Asterales; family Asteraceae; genus Flaveria; species Flaveria linearis. The sequence continues at coordinate 10,908,705 of CM044005.1, read as the reverse complement.
TACTGGACTTAGCTACGACTATACTTTCTAGAAACATATTTAAACGATAAATGTATAACACTGTTTAAAATAGCATACAATATTTAATCAACCCTAGTTATTTATTTCTTCATTAAAACCGCACCATCAACCTTTTTATAAGAAAAACACAACTTAAAAAACGATATATATTTATAGGCTTAAACTTCAAAAGAAAACTAGTTTAATCTCAATTTCTTGTTCTCCAAGACAGTAAATCAAAACCGCATACGTCACTCACCATCATCGGTTAATCCGTCGAAGCTTTAAATACCAACGACTCCGATCTCCATTTTCTCACACTCATTTCACTCTCTTCTCAACACCAATCTCTCTCTAAAACCTTATCAAAACTCTACTCATTCCCCATGGGTAAAATAATGCCTTATACCTTCGTTAACTTTCAGTTTATTCTATTTATACTATTCGTATATACTTGTTTATCTGTGTTCATTGATTGATTTTGCTTTTGTATATGTTTCATTTGAACTTGCAGCATCTGACAAGAAGATTAAGATCGGAATCAACGGTACATTTCGGTTTATTTCGTTATATGTAGTAGTTTGATCTGTTTTTGAGTTTGTGTTGCGTTTTTGTGTACTGATTCGTTAGATCTGACTGATTGTTGTAGGATTTGGAAGAATCGGACGTTTGGTTGCTAGAGTTGCGCTTCAGAGAGATGATATCGAGCTTGTTGCTGTTAACGATCCGTTTATCTCCACTGATTACATGGTATGGTGTTTGATTTTGGTTGCTTATGAAGCAAAATTGCAAATGCTAGGGTTTATATGGTTTTTGATCTGCTGTTGCTCTATAAATGAGTGATTTACTGATTACTTTTGAATTTAACTGGCGAATGATACAAGGCTGTTGGTAAATGATAAACGTTCTGAGTTAGCTGCAAGTATGAATGGTTTGTTATATTCAAATTGAAGCTTCATATGATGAGATCGCATACTAGACGTGATTTTGTTTGAATTAACAGATGCCTAGGTTTATACTGGACTTGATCTCCGTTTATATCTTATATGTTACAAAAACTTACAAATAAGTGTTAAAGTAACATTCCAAAATATTGTTTGCTTTACATGTGTGATGCACGCTACATTTGGGTGCAAGTAGTAGTTAATGAAGTCAATTTATGCTGAAATAATTAATGATATTCTCTACTAATCGTTGTTGCTGAAAATCCAATTTGTTTCAGTGAACATGACCTGTTTTTGTATAAATCTATGGCTTAACAAAGTTTCCAATATCTGTTTGTTTGTGTAACATATACTTCGAAATTTAGAATCCTATAGATTTCATATACGGAGGCTGTGAAATCTAGGATTGTATAGTATATTTTTATATCTGTTTGTTCAAGGAGATAGCATTCTTCAGTTTAAATGGTATACCTTGTTGCAGAGTTGATGGTAGTGAACGCCATTTCAACATAGTAATTTCCATTTAAGTTCATTTGTTAGCATTTAGGTCGCAAGTGTTTGGTTTTACCTTCCTGCAGTTGCTTACAAACTTATTTTCTTGCAGACATATATGTTCAAGTATGATACTGTTCATGGCCAATGGAAGCATCATGAACTTAAGGTTAAGGACGAGAAAACCCTTCTCTTTGGTGAGAAACCAGTCAGTGTTTTCGGCTTCAGGTAAAATCCGTTTGAGGACTAAGAGTTTCTTTTGGGAATTCCTTTTGTTCTTGATATAATCCAAGCGTTTGTTTCTTTTATACAATTAGGAACCCAGAAGAGATCCCATGGGGTGCAGCTGGTGCCGACTTTGTTGTCGAGTCCACTGGAGTCTTCACAGACAAGGACAAGGCTGCTGCTCATTTGAAGGTCTGATTTCTGCTCTATATATTCTTAGTTTGATATTCATTTATGCTTCAGAAATCAGATAGGTAACTGGTCAAAATGGCTGGTTCAGCCACAATGTTTCTTGACCCGAATCACTTTTGGTCCACTTTTATTAAATCTTTAATTAATATGTGGGTAGAGTTTAAACCAAAACACTTTTTACCCAGAAAATTATTATTCAACATGTTTTCTTTTTAGCGATTTTTTTATTTTGCTTGTTAGAGATGAAGAAATATAAACAAGATCAAACCCATTCACAAGCAAATGGGCCAAAATTGTCACCTCTAATTTACCTGTTCATGGAGGCTGCCTTTGTTTGGCAACAATTTAAGAACCAAAATTTCTTTCAGCCGAATGTTTGCTTATTTTACATATGGCTTTGTATGGTCAGGGTGGTGCCAAAAAGGTTATTATCTCTGCTCCTAGCAAGGATGCTCCCATGTTTGTTGTGGGTGTCAATGCGAATGAATACACACCTGATCTTAACATTGTTTCAAACGCTAGCTGCACAACTAACTGCCTTGCTCCTTTGGCCAAGGTATGATTATCCTGATTTAATGTTCATACATTCATATTTTCTCTATTGTCTGTTATATGGTATATTGTCAACTTACATTTCTGTTACGTTTTCAGGTGATTAATGATAGGTTTGGCATTGTTGAGGGTCTTATGACAACAGTCCATGCCATGACCGGTAAGTTGGTTAATTATTCAAACCAGCCATTATAAGACAGGTAAAAAATGTAAATGTCTGATATTTTTGTTAACACGTTTCAGCCACCCAAAAGACTGTTGATGGTCCATCTATGAAGGACTGGAGAGGTGGAAGAGCTGCTTCTTTCAACATTATTCCCAGCAGCACTGGAGCCGCCAAGGTAATTCACTCACATAAAAAGATATCAGCAAATCATAGATGCAAGACGGAGGGGTAGTGTAATGGGTTGGATTTGGTTCAAAGCAACAAACACTTCAAATATAATCGATTTAGCCATTTAGGTGTTCTATGCATAAAACGCAACCCAAATGGGTTTGTTCAGTTTGATATGAAACACAACCTAAATGGGTCGAAACTGACACCTTTACTTAGTCCGTGCTACTTCTCCCTTTAAAGATCGAAATGTGCAACTCTGGAAACATTAAGTTATACATTCCTGTTCTTTGTAGGCTGTTGGCAAAGTTTTGCCAGCACTTAATGGCAAATTAACCGGAATGGCCTTCCGTGTACCAACAGTAGATGTCTCAGTTGTGGACTTAACTGTGAGACTTGAGAAGAAAGCTACATATGAACAGGTCAAGGCTGCCATCAAGTAAGTATCGAGTAATTTATTAAATAATTAGCTATCATTGTTGTTAAAATTTGTAAAAATAATTACCTTTATTTTAAAATAACTTCTGGGATTTCTTTTTTTTTAATTCAGAGAAGAATCAGAAGGCAAACTTAAGGGTATTTTGGGATATGTCGAAGACGATGTCGTATCCACAGACTTTGTTGGGGACAGCAGGTCTAGCATCTTTGATGCCAAAGCTGGAATTGCTTTGAACGACAACTTTCTGAAACTCGTCTCTTGGTATGACAATGAATGGGGATACAGGTACTTTCTTACAACTTACTTAGCATCTGTATTGTTCATTGAATTAACATGCACTGCAGATTATGGGTCAATAGGTCAAAGTGGTTAAATTTTTAGGATGGGTCAGCTTGGCCCGCCAAGTGTTCCAGTCATTCTATTGTACTTATAACCCGCTCCACTTGTTCAACCGGTTTTCCTTTTCGTTTAAAGATGTTAAATTCATAAATCACCTTTAACCTGCTAGTATAATACAATTCCAAATCAGTCCATATTATGTGAATGGGTTGAAGTAACAACACTAGGAAAAAGTGAAACAAAAGAAAAAAATAGGAACTTACTATAAGATGATAAAAAGACAGTAGTCATTCATAAATTTTGAACATGGTATATGCAAACATCTCTTGTGCAATATTCTAAACTTTTTAAACTTCTTTTTTCAGCTCTCGTGTTATTGACTTGATTTGCCACATTGCATCTGTGCAAGCTTAAACGTTCGACAGGTGAATGGGGAACCCACTCTGACCATGGCTTTGGAATATGTTGGTTTTTCTTTTGAGTTTGAATAAAAAGAATCTTATGAACAAGGTTTTTGGGGTACTACATATTTTGGTACATGTCATAGGGGTGATCTTTTGGTTGTTTTTAGTATGCTCGGACGAGCTTTTAATTGTTTTTCTTTAGTAAAAAACCTTTCTAATTGTATTCAGTTTCATATTATATAGCCTGGTTGATGATTTGAGTTGTCTGTTGTCAAGTATATTATCATGAAACTTAATACTTCTTCAATATTAAGAGAAAATGATGCACAGTGAAAACATAAGGAAGCCCAAATGTTGAACAAGTGAAATGTTGAATAGTGAAGTAAAAGTTTGAAATCAATTGTAACAACTGTGGTTTAAGGTTAAGTCCAGCTTTACTTTGGATCTAACCTTTAAGCTTTTGAAGACCACTTATTCGACGTAAGCGGCATAAGTGGGGTTAGGTGAGTTAGCTGGATTCGAAAAACAATTAAATGAATCTCGCCAAGTTCTTCATGTGCCGAAAAATCCTAGACAAAACCTAAAAGTACTTCTATCGTGAAGGGGAGCTAAACAATGGCCCGTAAGCGTAGATATGGATACTAAGGATGGTAGAAATACGGTAGACTTAGAACGTCGGTTTTTATATATAACTAATTTCACAATTTACAACGATGCCATTTTATTTTCTATAAGCTATTATATTATGCTTGAAAACAAGGCTTATGCAGAAATGTCTACGAGTTTATGTATGTTTGTTGTGCAGTAGATGTTCGTACGACTTATTTTTGTACGGTTACAGCATACTGTTGTTTTTGTAAAAACAGATACTCATACGACTTGTTTTTTTGAATATATTTGCTCACGCTTCTGGTTTCCATGTGTGGTGTTTTGCAACATTTTCTAAGTTATTTAATTACTAATCTATAGAGGTGGCAAAATGGGTGGGTTGGATTGGGTTGGTTGTTAGGTTAGGACGGATTTGGGTCAAGATGGGTTTGGGTTAGGATGAGTCATTTAGAAAAAAAGGTCAGAATGGGTTTGGGTCAATATGAGTTTGGATCAGGATGGGTTCGGATCAGGATGGATCATTTTTAAAAAAATCAACACTATTTTACTAGTATTCTACAATCCAACAACACATATATATAGATGCATATACGGACCCGCGGCGATGCGGCGGACCCGCGGCGGACCGGCGGCGATGCGGCGGACCTGTGGCGACGCGGCGGACTGGTGGTGATGCGCGATGAAACTTGACAGAGGTGGGAGGTTGTATGTGTGTTGGTGGTGTGGTGGACCGGTGGTGATGCGGTGGTGGTGTGGTGGACCGGTGGTGATGCGGTGGTGTGGTGGTGGTGGTGCGGTGGTGCCTTGTGCGACGGAGGCGATCAATTTGAGTGAAAGAAACATTGACTTAGACTTGTAGATCTAATTTTGAAAACACATCTTGACCTATGTTTATTTTTTTCCAAAAAGGCTTTTAACCCATCTTGACCCACTTGTATTTTTTATTTAATCCATTCTAACCTATCTTTATTTTTAAAACATCCATTATGACCCAAAATCACATATTTGGATCTCTTTTGCCCCCTGCTAATCTATGATTATATTTCTTGCGCATAATTAGAAAAGCCGTTATTCTAAATATTGTTCGTAACAAACGTAGAAGCAATCATTTCACGAATATAATTTTTAAGATTGTACTTTTTTCAAAGCAAAATAATTTTAGATCAATACACATCAGGCTAATAAAGGGTTTTCACTATACACATGAGATGTATATAAAAAATTCTAAAACGATTTTCTTATAAATCTCTTTTAAGTATGCAACCATAATTATAATCATTTTCACACTTTACATTTTGCTTGGGCAGTAGGGATGAACAAGATTTAAACCAATAAAGCTTTGGTTTTTAGAGGAATTTAAACCAAGATTTAAACAACATTTTGCTTGGGACGGTTCGATCCTGATGGGGGCGAGAGTTTATGGATTCAATCCGGTTCCCGCATCTGGGGGTACGACTTGCGACTGACGGCTAGGTCCAGAGTAACCAATCTTGATAGATCGTCAGGTTCGAAGTCCTCTGCTGTAAAAAAAAAAAAAAAGCAGAGGAACTGAAGTCAAGTTTGTCTTGTTTGATTTGTGGTGAGTAACCGAGTATGAGGAAACTACCCATCACATCCTAAATGTGCATATGCAAGTCAAATTTGGTATAGATTCCAAGAGGCTCATTTGATCTGGTTCTAGATCTTTTTATCAATTCAAGATTAGTGAGTACTCCTCCGGTCACAAAAACTATATTTTGCTTACAACCCTTTGGTGCATCTGAAAAGCTAAGAATATAAAGTTTTTCAATATGGTGCATCTGGAAAGCTAAGAATATAAAGTTTTTCAATACCAGTTCTTCGACTATGATGGATATTTTAGGAGAGATTATATCGGCTTCTTATTTAAAGATAAAACATAGAGAGAGGTGCAACCAATTAGCTAACCATCAGGGCTTGTCCTGGTGGCCACCTCGATGAGGGATAGAGCTCTGCAACCAAAAGGTCACGGGTTCGATCCTGAGGGGGGAGGGTTTACCCACAATATGTGGGGTTCCCGCCCGAAGGTTTTCCCACCGGTTCGATAGCCAGGGGGCTCTGTAGCGTGGGCCCGGTTAAGACAACATAGTCTACACCCCCCGCTCGGCTCGAACTCGTGTGGTGTGGGTTAACATGGACAAGGATTTTCGCTGTGACACTCGCCCTTCAAAAAAAAAAAAAAGGTGCAACCAATTAGCTTGATCTTGTTAGGGTAATTTCTCATTTTAATTTTCTTTTATATTCTAAAAGCTAAACTCTAAGCATCATTTTTATTTATGAAAAACAATTCTTAAAATGTTCTTTTAACTATATTTTTCTCTTAAAAGTCAAAATGTCCTTTTGATCAAGTAATACTAAAAAATATCCCACCCAACAGAGTCGTCTCCGACCATACAACAATATCGTCTGAACCCAATATTAACGGCTTGGATGAAGACACGTGTCTAGATAGTACAAACAAACTTACGGTTGTCCGAACCTTCTAAGTTCATCCGAACCTTCGTAACGACCCTATTTAAACACGTGCCTACATCTTAACCATTCATTGTGGATTCAAAGGAACCTATTTGGCGGTCGGGACTCTCATATTGGAGCATTGGCAAATGATAGTGTTACATTTTAGTTCGGTAGTATAAACTTTTGGCCATGTATTGTAAATAATTATACAAATATTGAGTTCGCCACCTTAAAAAAATTAATTTAGCCCCCGACCTCCTTCTACGAAAATGTTTAAGCTACGCCTATGTGTTGGAGCTAAGATAGTTTGAGGGATGACTCGGTCAAATAGACGTCAAATTCACATTTATAGAATTTTCATTTTTGTTTAAACCCACTGTTCTTCATTTCTTCATTTCTGATACCTTTACGACCGATGTTTCAGAAGCTTTGTGCTCAAGACTCCGAGTTAAATCAGTCGGGTAAGATGCTTATTAAATCAATCATGTGCATTCATAGTCGAAATTGGTTGAATCTTCTTTACATAACTGTAATCATCAGTAGAAACGTTGTTGTTTAGCATGCGAATAGCAGCTTGTATTTGCCTTTGAATCGCATGATTCCATTTCATAGACCTTAATTGCAAGTATGACAGTCAAAATGTTAAACTCCACGACAATTCATCTCATCATGTCCGCATGTATATTGCACGTAAGGTGTTTGATTGAACTGTGATTGTTGTGGTGTATCTGGTGATACCTTGGACATATGTTTGACAGTTTGATCATTTATATTGTTTATGGTCCTAAACAATATGAAGGATCAAAATGTTTGAGGCCATCTACAAGCATGAAAGTCTAAATGTTTATTCCTAGTGTGCGTGTGTATATTGCACATAAGGTGTTTGATGAAATGTTTGATTACTAAACTGTGATTGGTGGCATATGCCTGGTGATACCTAGAACAAATGCTTGATCCTTAAAATTGTTTATAAAGAATAGGAAGCATCAAAATGTTTAAGGCCTATTACAAGAACGAAAGTCGAAATGTTTAACTCGACTACAATACGTCTTCATGTCTGAATGTATATTTGCACATATGTGTTTGATGAAATGTTTGATTGAATAAACTATGATTGGTGTTGTATACCTGGTGATACCTAGAACAAATGTTTGATCCTTGGTATTGTTTAAGGCCATTTAAGTAGAAAGTAATCACTACTGGTGAATATGTGTTTCTGGTACTACTATGAATCCCAAAATTGTTATTTAAGCTATCACACTTTGTTTAAGAGTTTGATTTGCAGGTTAACTTCATTACTAATGTTCTTTGGAATATGTTCATGTGAAACTGTTTAAAAGACCTAAAATTTTGTTGGGAATTGCAGGATTGCTAGTTTACGAATCTTCTTGTCTGACCTCATTCGTGTTTCAGCAATGCCAAGAATCACAGTGAAAAAGATATCTGTTCTTAAATCGTATGTGGTTTATCCCTCTGCAAATTCTGCTCATCGGCATTTGAATCTGTTAAATTTTACCACCAATGCACTTGCCGATCAAGAAAAGTACTGTAGCGATTCATCGGAAAGCATCAACATTGTTATTTCAAAAGTTAAGGCTGGAAGAAGCTATGATGAAGTTTATCACTCTCTCATGCAAGATCAAACTTGTAGCACCATACCCATATCTCATAATCTTGTCTCTCAGTTACTGTATAGATACAAAGATGATTGGAAGTCTGCATTAGGTATTTTTAAATGGGCAGAATCACACAAAACTTACACTCCATCATCAGAATCATACGAAAAGATGCTGGACATATTAGGAAAAACTAAACAGTTGGAAAAGATGATGTCACTAATCGAGCTAATGAATCACCGTCATCTTGTTACAATTGGCAGTATAGCAAAAGTCATGAGAAGGCTTTGTGGGGCAGGAAATGGGAAGATGCTGTAATGATATTTGATGATTTGCATAGATTCGGATTGGAGAAAAACACTGAATCCATGAATCTTTTACTTGACACTCTCTGCAAAGAAAGTAAAGTCGAGCAGGCCCGCAAGATTTTCTTGGAATTGAAGTCACACATCCCGCCTTCTGCTTATACTTTTAACATATTCGTACACGGTTGGTGTAAAGTTAATCGGGTTGATGAAGCACATTGGACTATCCAAGAAATGAAAGGATACGGTATAACCCGTCTGTTATAACATATTCCACCATTGTCGAATCGTATTGTCGCCATTCAAACTTTAGTAAAGTGTATGAACTGCTGGATGAAATGCAAGCTCAAAAGTGCCATCCTAATGTTGTGACTTTCACCACCATCATGTGTTACTTGACAAAAAATGAGGACTTTGATGAAGCATTACAGATACCCGAGAAAATGAAATCATTTGGATGTAAGCCCGATACACTGTTCTATAACGCCTTGATTCATACACTAGCAAAAGCTGGTCGGGTGCAAGAAGCCATTGATGTGTTTGAGGTTGAAATGCCGAGTTTTGGTGTTTTGCCAAACACATCTACATTTAATTCGATGATTTCAATGTTTTGCCATCATGGTTTGGATCAAGAAGCCATAAATGTCCTAAGATATATGGAAAGCTCACAACTTTGTCGACCCGATCTACAGTCATTTAACCCCTTACTCAAGATGTGTTTTAGAAAGGGAAAAACAGATGTTTATTGGGTAATTTGTTGGATGAAATGATCAATAAGCATCATATTAGCTTTGATTTGTCTACATACACTCTATTGATCCATGGGTTATGTAGAGCTAATAAATGTGAGTGGGCTTATGGGTTCTTTAAGGAGATGATAGATAAAGATATAACACCCAGATATTATACATGTGCTTTGCTTCTTGATGAAATCAAGCAGAACAATAATTATGCTGCAGCTGATTATATTGAAGATTATATGAAGCATATGAAGTCATCTTGATCATTGAACATTTACATCTCAAGTGACCCTGCAAAGGCAACTATCTTACTTTAAAAAGTTTGTTGCTAATTGTTGTAACCTTCAATGGAGTGTTACGGTGGTAAGTATCTGATTCCCTCTAGTAGAGTTCTTAGGTTCGAATCCAGCTTTCACTAGTTTCAGTCGTTCACCCTTGGTGGCCCACCTGCTCATTGCAAGCTGTGTTTTAACTGGTCTCATTTTTGCGGTGACGGGTTTTGCTGCTATAAAAGCATGGTAAATTTGTAATGCTACTAGTGTAAGGTTTTTTTGTTCTTTTTGATTGTTTCATTGATCTTGAATATATGCTACAGGCACAACTATACATATGAAATGCAAACTTGGGGTGTTTTGGATGAAGTGTAGATCTTATCGGTATGTCGTATTTTTTATAATTTATAAACTGGTCATTAAAGAAGAGTCTTGGGAGACAACTACCATGTGTTTATCATATAAAAATGTTGATTTTTTTGTATTCAATGCATCTAAACAGTAACAGCTCTCACGAGAGGGCATCTATAAATGTTAGTTTTATAGAAATTTGTGAATATTTCTATTTTCAGATATTTTCAAGATAGTATGACATGCTTTTCGAATGTTTTATCTATAAACGTGTTGAATGTATTTGAAATATATCTATGTACATGCTTTGTATATAGATTTTTAGCATTTAAATCTACAACTACTTGTCTAGCGAATCATCTTAGATAGGCTGATAAAACATGTCATGTTGTGTTCCATGAGTCGTGTTCTACATGATGCATTTATTACAACTGATGTTATTTACTCAAACATTTTAATGGACGTGATTAACAACGGGGTTACATGATAGTTTTAACATGAATTTAATCAGTTCAATAACATGAATAAGCTATTGTAATAGTGTCATTAACGTGTCGACTCATTATGTCTTGAACACATCTACCCCAAATGCTAGCCCAATCAATTTCTTTTGAAGATATGTCATATTACATGTGTGTCATAAATTTCCGGCCTAATTGGTCGTTAGAAAGAATCTACCAACTCTATTAAGTTAAATATACGAAATTAATATATCAGTATCATCCTCACTCCTAAAGGGCCGTACGACCACAAAGCATACGGTTTGTTAATGGTGGATCAAATTATCTATCTTTTTTTTTGAACGACCAACGAATAATTTTTAAGACCGGTCACCCGGGTAAACCCATTGGCGAGAGGTCACCCACGCCCACGAACACAGACAGCGCTGGTGACCCAGCTCGCCCACCATTCTAAGGGAAACCCACCAACCAAGGGCCCACTGCGGTAAAACCTTTGGCCCACCTGAAGCATATTGCACCTAGTGAGACTCCAACCCATGAAACCTCCTCCTAAACCAGTTGATATAGGACTCATTGATAATCAAATTATCTATCTAATCACACATTTATTTATTTATTTTTATTTTTTTTAATCACACAACATTTATTATTCTACATAATTTCATGTTCTCCCCTAACTGACACAAAATTACATATTACCCTATATGTTAATAAACCAACGCGATGAACAGTGACTTTGGGATTTTGAGCCGCTCAATTTGAATGGGTGTTTGACAGCTAGCTTGGGCCTCCGGTTACCCACACGTGTACGCCTTACCCACACGTGAACACCTTACCCTTTGATTCATGAGGAAAACTCTCTTTGCTAATCCTTTTGTAGTGGTCACAAAGCATCACCATCCTCTGTGTTCAGTGTTTCTTTGCGAGCTTGATCATTAATATTCAAACCCATCATCATCTTCATCTACATGTTTGAGCAGGTATTATCATCACCCACTCCTTACAATCATCATAAATGTTTATTTTGAGTTGTAATCGGCTAGCACAAAACCTAATTCATGAATCTTTGCAGGCATCTTAAGTGTTAGCCGACAAATGCACTGCTGGTGTTTCGTTTTCATCCATCAAGTGCCTATTGCAGGTGTTTGCGTTTTCTCTGATGGAGTTTTTTTTCTCTATTTTGTACTTTTGTTCTCAGGTTCAGTGAGTCGAAGTTGGTAGTTGAAAATATACATAGAAATTTTCAACTTGAAATTGGTAAGCATGCAGTAGCGACCGCAGTGTGGTTGGTGAATCGTACATAGATCCTTTTATTATCGCAAAGCCTCTTCAAACCATAAGTAGATCCTATGTATATTTTACGATTCATCCGATTCTTTCAATAGGCCAGTTTTTTTAATTTCCTCAGATTAGGTGTTCTTTTCTTTCTTTTGTTTGTTTGTTTGTTATACATGAAACAGTGAATGGTTTAGTCTCGGCAAACAAAAACCCAATATATCGAACCATTCACGACAACTGAAGATATCGATGATTTCACGAAAAGGATAAAAACCCTACTTTCGGAAAAGAGGAGAAATGAACTCTTATAGTTGTGGTTTTTGCTCTTGGAATTATGGATATCAAAGCTCCAACACTGAATTTATTTACATACTTTGATTTGATATTCATTTGTATCTAATCATTTAATGATGTTGAAGGAGGCAATGTGAAGTTAGATCGATCGATCATTTTTCTTGTTGTATGTAGTTTAGTATGTGGATGTTAGATTGGGAATTCATAGGAGTATGTGTGATTTGTAAATTCTATACAAGTTTGAAATAACAATTTTGTTTCTAAAGAATCTTTCATAGGACTTGAGGTGTAAAATGTATAGGGCTTAAATTCTAGGCACTCTTCATCAAGTGTTGTACAAGTTTGGACATCTATGTGTATAAGTTTATTATGGGTTTATGATTTATTTAAAAAGAATTCAAGAATATTCATAACCATCATACCTGCCGTTTGTAGAAACCTTAAAAGGACAATATACATTGTGAACAACATATATGTTCCAACTACAGGCTAAGTAATATAAAATTATTTTTCTCTTCAATAAAAACCATGGCCAATAGTAAGGGACTCGAACTACCTAACTTTCATATTTTAATATGTTTTTGTGTTTTAGGTTTTTTAAAAGTATCATTCTGTTTTAACTTGTATCATGTAATGTATGTCTAACATCTCTTTTCATGTTGATTTTTGTAGATGAGTTTTATCACGAAGGCTAGCAACAGTTTTTATGGTATGTCTAGGATACGACTCACTGCTATTCTGTAAACACTGAGGCACGGAGATACCAAACCCTAATGCTACTTATTCTTTTTTGCTTATACAATTTGCTTCTAATGATTATGTTCCAGATTCAGATTAATGTCCATAACTGACTTGAAGAAAAATAAAGATATGACAATCTGCAGCGGATGTATGATTTGAATTGTAAGCCTGCAATCTTTTATACTAATGTCAAGTGAATGCATGAAGTTATAATCCTCGCTGGCTTCTTTCTAAATATACACGTTTTGTGACACTTTCAAACAGTATTGTTGCTTTATTGCATGCCTACGTGGTTTCTTTGATTATGTACAATTGGTTTGTGTATGGTTTCACTTTTTAGGCATATGTTTTAATAGTAGTACTTGATGTTTTTTATCTACGGGTTTACTTTAGGGCCTCTGTCTGTTTGTTAGATTACTAAATCTGTCATTTTGTTGTTTGGAGTTTGTATTTACAAGCATCTTATTTATTAATATGTTTTGATATGTAAAAGTAATCTTAATCGGGTTTCATTGGTTTATAGTTTTATTTTGCCCCGTCGCGAAGCGCGGGGAGTTTAAACCCTAGTTGAGTTAATTATACACATAAAACATAAAAAAATGCAAATAGCTAGAAGCCGCGTCATTTTGAGGTACAAACAATTTAATATTGGCCTTTTTCTTTTAAAATATTCTATGAATTGATTACTTTATCTTTTTTTCCAAATAAGTGCACCGCCCCCTCCCCTTGATTTCAATTAGGGCTGTCCAAATCGCTCGACGCTCGACGCTCGCTCGACGTTCGTTCGGAATTTGCTTGAAAAATGCTCGTTCGAATTTTTGCTCGGTTGTAAACGAGCCGATCGGCTCGGATCGGTTTGTAAACGAGCCAAGCACGAGCAAAGGTCCGCTCGGTTCGGTTCGGATCGAATTAATATGTATATATAGTTTATACATAGTGCTCTAGTAAATTTGACCCATTATATAAAAAAATATAATTCTATTTATACATATTTGATCAATCAACCTAATAAAAGAATTCTACACTTAATATAAAAGTGAACACTTAAGCGTTAAAAGATATTTTTTCGATCATCTCACTCTCACTGTCACCGTTATCTGCAATATGTTCCGCCTTATCGGCTACAGACTTAGCTAGCTTCATCGTCAACCACAACATGTTATCATCCATGAAAGTATTATGTAATGAAATGTGGCTGATTTTTAAGTTATTAAACTTTATTCGCTGCACTATAAATTGTATGCCACACAAGAAAGTTGGGTTGTATAAATTATTTACCGCTCGTTTGCGCTCGCTCGACGTTTGCTCGAAAATTTAACGCTCGAAAAATGCTCGTTCGATTTTCCGCTCGGTTGTAAACGAGCCGATCGGCTCGGTTCGGTTTGGAAACGAGCCAAGCACGAGCAAAGGTCCGCTCGGTTCGGCTCGGCTCGTGAACAACCCTGATTTCAATTGTGTGCTCGTATTTTACAATTTTTTTAAGTGTTAAAAGTATATTTCCACTTTAAAAATCTTTAATGACATATATACCCAAGTAAAAAATTTAAATGTATATATCCCCTTCCAAAACCTCATAATTGGTAAATTTATCCATTTTCATAAAAAGTAGTTTATGTAATTATTAATTTGCCCTTACTTTTACTAAAACTTCATAGTTGGTAAATTTCCCCTTACAAATCTTATAATTGGCAAATGAATTAAAAGATATCCCCCCCTCTAAAACTCTTTAATGACATATATACCCATGTGTAAGTTTTTTAGGGTAATATTGTCATAATAATAAATTAGGTATATATGCAATTAAAGTTTTTGCTTGGGTATATATGCATTTAAAGGATGTTTACAAGGGTATATATGCAATTGATCATTTTTTAAAGGTAAAGGAATCCTATTCCTATATTACATCAAACTACACCATTGTTTGGGTTTGAACCAAGACTTCCCCTCTAAAAGGCAAAACCTCTACCAAGTGAGCTAGCCCCACATTGACTCATGTTTTACATATTATGTTGATTTAATTTTAACATGTATTTTGGATTAATCTTTAGATTTTTTTATATTTATCATTGTTAGCATGGCTTGATTCAATTAAGAAAATGTTAGTTTGATAAATAAAAATGTAAAAAGATAGGATATACGTCTAGATTTTATTAATTTAGTGTTTGTTATATGTGTATTTTTTATATAATAATATAGTTTCAATTTTGTCATGAAGTTTGATGTTTTTCATCACACGTGGTTTTATGGGACACGTACATAAGGGTGATGCTATTTGGGTTTATAAGTTGTGAATTGAAGCGGAAACGTGTGTGGTGGTTTGTGCTTTGAGCAGAGGCGGAGCTTGAGCCAAAGGTTAGGGGGACGGGGGAGAAAGTAAACTATTTTAGGGGGGGCGGACTCTATATTTATTAAAAAATTTACACTACCAGACCGAAAATTTACACTATCGAGCTAAAAATTTACACTACTGACGAAAAAAAGAGGGGGGGCGGGGGCCCCCTGGCCCCAATTAAGCTTCGCCAATGGCTTTGAGGATCTAGGTTGGAAGTTGAACGCCATCTGTTAGAATAGTTAGAGTCTAGTCAGCTGGGAGTTGTTAGTATGTGTTATGTTTCAGTTGTAATGTAGTTATTGGTATAATTTTATTTTTATTTTTGAAAGGCGTTATGTAGTTACTTACTGGAACATTACTCAAAATGTCCTTATTTTAAACCTCTCTTTGACCGCTAATGTCCCCACACATTTAGACCGTAATCCAAAGGCTTCCGACTCTATTTCAAGTGCTTCCGACCGTGTTTTGAGGTCAGGCGACCGTATCTGTGACATTGGACGACCATGTTTAGGGGTCGAACGCCCGTGTTTGGGTTGAACATCCGTGCTTTGACCGTGTTTTGGGGTTGAGTGTCCGTATTTTAACATGTGGCCTATTTCCATCCACAAAAGGTTAGGTTTGGAATGATCGTATTTTAGCTCTGTTGACGTCTGTATTAAGAGAGAACATATTAGAGAATGAAAAAATCAAAAGAATATATTACGGAACTTCTATAGTAAAAGATACTGTATAAGAATCCCCCCTTATATGTATTTTAGTTAGTAAGATTATAAACACTTTTATAAGTAGACAACTAATGCTTCATTTGATTGGGGACACAAAAATACATATAGATCAACTTTCTCTACTTATATCGTAATATTTGTTATAACACTTCAAAGCTACATAAAACATTAGCGTCTCTATATTTGGTTTTCTCCGAACGACTGATTAAACATTGACGGGTCACTGACCTACTCGATCATATCTATTACTTAAGTATGGAACGTTGGCGTACTAGGCTGACACATCCCCGAATAAAAGCTCGTACATTATTTCGTTCCCAAGACCACCATCAAGTAAAAACTCATCTTAGGTGAAAAACCCACTGGTTCAACCTAAAACCTCATTTTATTTTATCACAAGTGAGACTTGAACCAAAGAGCACCCCTTATTTTAATGAAGTTTTGACGTACCTCGTCTCAACCACTTAAGCTAAAAATTATTGGTATATAATGTATTTATTATTCTTCCACCGACTAGATCCTAACTAGTAACTACTCTAATACCATCAATATTTCAACTTTGATACTTGCTTTTCCATGGTTCACATCCGCTGAAGATCAAAGAGCGTAAAACTATAGCTGGAAAAAGTTAATTGTTCCGCTCTAAGGACTATCGTTGATCGGTGTATTATATGATAACATCGGTGTATTATATGATAACAGTTGAGACTATACCTATGGAAAAGTTAATTGTCATTCACTCTAAGGACTATTGGTGTATGATTCATCAAATAGTTAAGGCTATAACTGTAATTTTTAGAAATAAGATCAAATTTACAATATAAATATTTCACATGAGCCATTTGTGTAATTAACTCTATTTTTATTGAGAGGCACTCGTTGCTACATCTAATTATTTAATAAGAATGACCAAGATGTTTTAAATTTTAAAAGATATGAAATTTCTCTTAAATGTACGTTAAGATTTTCATTTTGACGTCAAACTCACGCTCTCATTTTAACCTATTTAATTAAAGATGCATGTAGCGTGACTTGAACCCTTTCATTTTAATATTTTGATAACAATGGGTTGCACACCTTTGCTTTCTTTACAAATGGATGTAATATGTATTTTTTTTGGATGATAAATAACTCTACTATTAAAACCATCATATTTTCATACGTACGTTTTATAAGATTTTATATGATCATTTAGTTGGAGAGTTATTGTTGTGTTCTCGAGTTTAATAAACAAAAAAAAAAAAAAAAGAAAAGAAATTGAGAAGAGGAAATAAATGGAGAAATATAAAAAGACATTAAAATTCTTTGTGTTTCAGAGTTTGAAAAAAATAAAAAATAAAGAAAGTAAGAATTATATGTGTTTATTTTTTTTCTCATTTTCTTTCATTTTGAAAAAGAAAAATTACAAGGAACAATTATTAAAAAATTTTCTTTCATTTTTTTTCATCTTTTAAAAAACTTAAACACACAAAGTTTTTTTAATTTTCTTTCACTTTTCTCAATAAAAAAACTCGAAAACAAAATTCTTTTTTTCTTTTATTTATTTTTTTCAATTCTCTTGATAAAAACTCCTAAACATAGAAGCTTTATCAATATGGAATATATATGTCCAATAGCATACAATGTGTGACGTCGGTGATCACGGGCTGAAAGAATCTCCCTTACAACTTTGCAAAAGTCATCATTCTTTATTCACCATCAACAACAAACAAGAAAAAATTATGTGGCTTTACTCCTTTTGTTTCCATCTGTAACCCCATCTCCCATCTCTCATAACTCTTTTGTCTCTTTTCCCTCCATTTTTGTGACTCTGATCATACCTTAATCCTCCTCAATCACCCTCCATTTTTGTGATTCTGATTATACCATCATAATCATCCTCCATTTATGTGATTCTGATCATACCTTCATCCCCTAAATTTGTGATTCTGATCATACCTTAATCCCCCTAAATCACCCTCAATCTTTGTGATTGTGATCATACCTTCAAATCTTTAAATTACCCTTTATCTTTGTGATTCTGATCATACCTTCAAAATCCTTAATCACCCTCCATCTTTGTGATTCTGATCATACCTTCATCACCCTTAATATCCATCCATTTTAGCCTCTGATTTGCAGAACTTCACAATCATATCTTTCTGTGTGCATCCTTCATTAAAATTGAAAGTTCTTCACGTATAAACCTCTATCTACTTTCATCCTCGAATATATCGCACAAATCTTATCTTGGGTTTCTTCAATATCAACTTCACTTTTTGGGTTTTTCTTGTTTCCCAATAAAGTTTGCATCTTTGCACCGATCTTCCATAATAACTCGTGTGTTCTCTAATTTTCAATTTGGGTCTTGTTTGATCAATTTTCTTGAACCCTACAGACACCAAAAAGGATCCTCAAAACCTCAATAGGGTTCTTCAATTCAATGAAATAGCATCTGTGCTCAAAATATTTCAATATAATCCACTTTAATTCTCCAAAATCAACTTTTGTTCCTGGGTTTTTCTTGTTTTCCAATAAAGTTACCATCTTTCCTCTAAATCTTTCAAAATTAGCTTCGGGGTTCTTTTAATCTTGTTTTAACAATTGGGTGTACTTTAATCACCCTAAAGTTTGATATCTTCAATGGCTCCTTCATATTTCCCATTAAGGTGGGAAAGCACAGGTGATCAATGGTGGTATGCATCCCCAATTGATCTAGCAGCTGCAAATGGCCACTATGATCTGGTTAGAGAGCTTCTTCATTATGACACCAATCTCCTCATCAAACTAACATCCCTACGTCGCATAAGGCGGCTCGAGACGGTGTGGGACGACGAAGAACAGTTCAACGATGTGGCGAAAAACCGATCAAAAGTGGCTAAAAAACTGCTTCTTGAAGGTGAGCCCAAAAGTGGCCATGGTCATAACTCATTGATCAGAGCTGGTTATGGTGGTTGGCTCCTTTACACAGCTGCATCAGCTGGTGATTTGGTGTTTGTTAAAGAATTGTTGAAGAGGGACCCACTTTTAGTTTTTGGTGAAGGGGAGTATGGTGTTACTGATATATTGTATGCTGCTGCAAGAAGCAAGAATAGTGAGGTTTTTCAGGTCTTGGTTGACTTTTCTTTGTGGTCAAAGGGTGAAGAAGTTGGGTCTGTTTTCAAGTTGGAGATGATGAATAGGGCTGTTCATGCTGCTGCTAGAGGTGGAAGTGTTGAAATCTTGAAGCAATTGGTTGAAGATTGTGATGATGTTTTGATGTATAGAGATTTGCAGGGGTCTACTTTGTTGCATTCAGCTTCTGGCAGAGGTCAAACTGAGGTATTTGGCCTGATCAATCACTTTGAATTTGTAATTGATTATCGGTTATGTCGGGTTGTTGGGTTTCGGGTTGCAGGTTGAATCGCTTAAACTAAATAGGATTCATATATTTATTTGTGTCAAATATATCAATTTTAACTGGACACAAACATTCAACATTGCGTATTCTAAGCACGACTCAAACCATTTATCTAAACGAATTGTGATCAAGTTCCCAACTAAAACATGTTAATAGGTTGTAATAAATGGGTTCAACGAATGAGTAGACCTGTTTAGTTAAACGGGTTGTTGGGTTAACATGTTAATAAATGGTTAAATAAGTCAATCCAAACACCACCTGTTTAATGAACGGGTTAGATATAATGAATTAAAGCCTGAATATTATCATCTTGTGTTTTGTGTTGGGTAAGAAATTGACACCTTATGTAGTTATGTGTGTGTAAATATTAATCCTCACACCATTCATCCTTTAGAATTACGTAACCCAAAGGCGACCCATTTATCTAAACGAGTCATACGGGTTGACAGACTAGCGTGTTGCAACCAAGTCATAAGTGTATTAAACGGGTCAATGGGTTGTTTAAAATAGGTTCTACAGGTCGACCTGTTTGGTTAAATACATTGATGGGTCGACCTGTTTGGCAGGTTAACTTGTTTATTAAACGCGCTAAATATGTCAATCCACAAATGAACCCGTCTAAATAAACAGGTCGCGTTAGAAATTGCAAATGTTATAGTTATATGTGTGATTATTAATCCTGACAGTATGTATCATCTATGTAGGTTGTGAAGTATTTACTTGAATCTTATGATATAATAAACTCAACAGACACTCAAGGCAACACAGCATTACATGTAGCTGCATACAATGGTCACTTACATGTGGTCAAGCTTTTAGTTTCTTCATCTCCATCATTAACCACATCACCAAACAACTACGGTGACACTTTTCTTCACGCAGCGGTCGCGGGATTCCGTACCCCTGGGTTCCGGCGAGTCGACCAGCAGATCGAACTCATGAAACACCTCGTGAGTGGCGAAATCGTAAATATCGAAGATCTCATCAACGTTAAGAATAATGACGGTCGAACGGCTCTCCACATCGCTATAATCGAGAACATCCACTCGGATTTGGTCGAACACCTCATGACCGTTAGATATATTGACTTGAACATCAGAGACGTAGATCGGATGACCCCACTTGATCTCTTGAGACAACAGCCAGTATCAGCCTCTTCTGAGATTCTCATCAAGAGGCTGATATCAGCCGGTGGAATATCCAATTATAATGATTATCTGACAAGGACTGCCCTCGCGTCCCATTTGAGAACTCATGGGATCGGGGGCAGTCCTGGAACCTCTTTCAGAGTTCCAGACCCTGAGATCATATTTTACATATGTGCAGATAATGATAAGGAGTCAATGTATTCGGGTGAGCTGAGTCAGTTTAGCTCACCCGCCCGGTCAAACTCGGTGTCACATACCTTTGAACATGAAACCAGTGCCGCTAGACGGTTAAAGCTTCTTTTCAAATGGGCCCAGAGGAAAAAGACGATAATCAAGACTCTTTAGACTCTTTCCATATAAGGAAAGGTAAGCTCGAAAACAGGCCCGTTTCAATTCGTGAAAGGTATATGAAAAGCTCGTTAGCGGATAATAAGAGGGTGATCAGCCCGACCCCGTCAATGAGGAAGAAGTTTTCAGCCGGGCTGAGCCATGGGGTCCTACAGGTCCACTCTCCCTCGAGCCATTTTTCGGAGTCATCTTGGTCTTCGGGTTCAATAGACGATGATGATGAACCTAGGCCCACGAATGCCGGGACCAAGAACTTCACACGGTCTAAGTCGAACCCGTTGGCTAATAACGGAAAACCGAAGTTTCATCAACGACAGTCTTCGTTGAGCAAGGTGTTGATGAACCAAGTGTTCTGTTTTGGTACACAGGGTATAGCTGCTGAAGAACCTGTTAAGCGTTACAACCCATCAAAGTTGCATTAGTTCAACTGTTTTAACTGTTTTTATTTATATATACGAACTGTTTATATACATTAATCTTCTTTTCTCTAATATAAAAAATAGATGCATCTTATATTTAAAAAAATATAGGCTCCATCTTTAGGTCGAGCTCGGGTCGTCTTTGTTAAGTTTGTCTTGTTTTGTTTTGAATTTTTAATGAGCTGATCTCGAATAGCTTACATTTGTTTACCCTTAAAAAGCCATAGAATCATGAAAATCACCCTGATTGATGAAATCACTACTACAAGATTGTCAAATGGTGGTTATGGTTTGGACTTGAGATTTATAGGTCTCGGGTTTAAACCTGACTCAAAGAGATTTTATTCATAATGGTGGGTTTCCTTCTAGATAGTGTTTCTAGGTGAGTCAGACCTGGAGCGTCAAAATTAGTATGGACGGTTGACATTTCGTTTCAGTAAGACTCACTCGAGTATAACGAGTAGTTTAGAGCGCTGGAAAAAAAACAAGATTGTCGAATTAGACTACTTTTATAACAGCAAAATTTTTATATAATATATACATAAAACCCGACTAGCAAGTAACTAGCCTGGACAAAGCAATATTTGTTTTGTAATACGTTGATGAATTACACACATAGGTTGTTTTAGGCTGAAATAATATTTCTATGTGGCGGAGTAAAATCATGATTTATATGTACTAAGGTAAAATCTTTAAATCTACTAATAAAATTGGCACATTTTTATTTGGTCTCGTAAACAAAAAAAATCACATACAAGAGGTCGGCTTTTTCATATTAACTTTTAGGTAAGTTATTATTTCTTTGCTTTAAAATGTTCAATTCAATGAGCTTACAAGTTACGAACATAAGTAGTTGTACATATTGACAGATTCAAAAATTTATGTTATGAATGCTTGAAAAGGTGTCGGGTATAAAACGTGTTATTTAACGAAAAATACAACTAGATTTTTAGAAGTATGAAAAATACTCATTGTGTCGCCAAAAAAATGGACATATAACCACTAATTCTAGTTAAAATTTATTTTAGTGTCGTGTGAATTGTGGTACTATTATTAATTAGAACAACTTGTGAAGTGTAACAAACGTCCAAACCTAATAGTTTGACCCCCAAAGCAACTTGTGCTTTCTTTTGGTTAAAAAACCTTGTACAAGTGGTTAGGTTGAAAAACATTGATGTTTCTACTATTTCTATTTTATACATAGTTTATGTAGTTACTATGATTATGTATTATACCCTAAACATGTAATATATACTATTTAGTAATAAATAAAAGCATATGAGCGGTTTTTTACGATGTTTCTATAAGGATTGATTTTTCACTACAAAATGGTGCAATCCCTGAGCACGACTAGAAAATATATGTATATGTAACATTCTATCAACATTGTCTACAATAAATAAAGGATTTTTTCATGCAGTTAGACTCTGATGTTAGTGTAAGCACATGAAAAAATTTGAGAGTTAACCAGAGCAAAATTTAAGCTTTGATAGATAACTTTGTTTGGTGGGATGATATGTCACACATCTAATGGTCTATTGTAGAGCATACTATTTTGTTGAGGAATGTTATTGTCTCAGAGCCTCAAGTCATATGGTGTATGATACGACCACATTTTGTGTCTCGTCAATGGTATGCATTATGAGCAACACGCAGTATGTAAGTCTAGAGCATATGGTTCGTGTAAGTATGAATTGTTCGGAGCATGAGCTTTTGATAAGGTTGTTGAATTTATTTCTAAGTCGGGTTATTCATGAGCATGAGCTCTAGCTACGGACGGCCGCACTTGAGTAAACAGAATTGTGTAATTTGAGTATTAACTGTGGATTCTCAACTAGGTGTAATAATACTTTCTTAAATTCGTCTTAATTATTTGAAGTTAAATATAGTAATTGGATTTATTTGATGTAAGTCTATGATTTTTTAACATTAATTATATAGTTTATTTTTAATTAAAAAAGTTCATATTTATTGTCTAGTATTTTAATATGACTTTCGGAAGGAAAAAAAAGAATACATAACCATATTAAAAAAAAAAGAAACATGACAAAAGAAGGAGAATATTTTATCTGGAGGACAAAAACATGGCAATAAACAAAAATGAATATTGTTTATTTGTACTTAATAGGTGACATGCATTTACATCAAATTTTATAGTGACGAACAAGATATTTTTTTAACGGGGTCCATTATATTTGGTATTTGGATGTGACATGTGACTATAACATTTTATTAGCCCATGTTGGGTCACATATTATATATGGTGTTTTTCATCAATGTGGAGCTAGCCCACTTGGTAGAGGTTTTGCCTCTTAGAGGGAGGTTTTGGATTCAAACTCATGCATGGTGTAACTTGATGTAATTTAAGAGTGGAAGTGGGATAGATTTGACGTTAAAAAATATATGGTGTTTTTCATTGTTTGAATTTGGTGTTATTGTCGAATGAAATTTAACAATAAAGGGTCAAGAGGTAAAAGAGGAGAAAAAAAAATACAATGGGAGATTCAAACTTGGTCACTTTATTTGCAAAGAAATTTCAGCATTCATGACATCTTTTCTATCCTTATTTTTATAATTATAATTTATAAATGAGAAAAATAGTTTATTTGAATTTAGAAGTTTATTAATTGAATTCTATTGCCAATGATGTAAGTGGTGAAGTGGTTAAAATATTGGTCTGGTGTATTAAGTGACACAGGTTCAAATCTCACCCTCCCCATTTAACTTCTGCGGCATCCAAGTGAAGGTTTGGCTCGGGGTTTCATCCCGGGGTCGATCCTGATGGGGGTGTTAAATTATATACTCTTTTATATCAATTCAATCCTTATGTTTGTTTGTTTGTTTTATGTTTTATGTGTTAGTATTAGTTTTGTATATAATTAGAGAATTGGAGAGTTCGAGGGGCTGTTGTTGCAGATCTAGGATTCTTGAAGGTATAAAGCTACTGAGGAATACTTGAGGGGTAGTGGTGATCATTTCTTAATTCTCAAGGACTATTAGTTAAGATGTGTCAGCTGCTTTGTGTATATATGTACTTCTCGAGATCTAGAAGTCTCAATCGTCTTCTTCGTATCTAGTTTTAGGGTTGTGAAATCTCTCTGTGTTTTTCACCTTAGTCTCTTGATTCTCTCATTATCACTAGTTCATCATCTTTATATCTTGTATCGTCTAAGCAACTCATCGTTGCTAGACTCATCAGTGCTGAGATTACTTTGTAAGAGTTGGTGTGTTTTTGTATTCAGAGAGTTGTAAACCTTTTATCGATATTGAAGTTCTTGATCTTTTTTGTATTATCAAAAGTTTACATGGTATCAGAGCGCAAGGCTCGATATCTCTGCGAAAGGATCTAGATATAGGATTTCTTACATGAAATATATGGAAATTGGTTCTTGAAGATTGACGCTCTGGGATCTGTGGATATCTGCGAGTTGGAGATTCAATCTGAGTAGCTGAATCTGGTATTTTCTTGCGCTTGTTAAATCCATCAGGGAATAAGAATCCCTAAACCACTGTAAGTCCTTCTAAACCCTAAGATCTGCTGTTGGAGTACTCTGTAAGAATCCCCTACTATATCTTGGTGGTTGTTCATTGGAGTTATTGTCTCTGGCTGTTGGGTTAAAGTTTGTGCGGTTAGGTGTATTTCATTCGGTTGATTTGTGTTGTTGTTTCCGCTGTGCATCTTTGTTATCTTCTTGCATCTATCTTTTGTGTGTGTTGATTCATCTGCTCCCTCTTTTCACACCTGGCTAGTCACTATAGTGACCGGGTATCTGGTTCCTGAAGAGGTTTCGCAGTGGTCTTTTGTGTTCTTTTCTGGTTGATTAATATGGCTGGTAAAGAAGTTGTTAACACTACTACCCTGATGAGTAATCTTGACTTTGGTAATCCGTTATACATACATGCCTCAGACACAAATAATCTCACTATTGTTAATATCAAGTTAAAAGGAACTGAAAACTACAATGTCTGGGCTAATGCTATGGAACTATCTCTAAATGTTAAAAATAAATTTGGGTTTGTGGATAAATCATGTGCAAGACCTGAGAAAAATGAAAATCTTGAGAGACAGTGGGATAGATGTAACTCTGTGGTATTGTCTTGGATACTTAACTCTATATCTGAGGAATTGTTTGTGGGTCAAGTTTTTTCAAAAAATGCTGCTGATGTTTGGAATGAACTTAAGGAAACAATACATGGATTATTACTGATTTACCTCCTAATCGAAAACCTATAGGTTGTAAATGGATTTATAAAATTAAATACAAATCTACAGGTGAGATTGAGAGATATAAAGCAAGATTAGTTGCTAAAGGGTATAGTCAACGAGAAGGTTTAGATTTTGATGAAACTTTTTCTCCTGTTGTTAAAATTGTTACTATACGTGTCTTACTTGCTTTATCTGTTTTTCAAATGGATGTTAACAATGCATTTCTCTATGGTGACATTGAGGAAGATGTCTATATGACAATTCCTGAAGGTTATGGTACTACTTCTGATCTCAAGGATGGTAAAGTTTGTAAGCTTGTTAAGTCATTGTATGGACTTAAGCAAGCTCCTAGAAAATGGAATGAAAAGTTGACTGGTGTTTTGGTTGATATTGGGTTTGTGCAAAGTAAGAATGATTTTTCTTTGTTTATAAAATCAAGTCATGATTATGTGGTTTTTTTGCTTGTGTATGTTGACGATATTATAGTTACTGGTAATAGTGTTGTTGAGATTAACAAGGTTAAACAGAAGTTGAGTCAAGTGTTTCGTATAAAAGACTTAAGTGAACTTAAGTACTTTCTTGGAATTGAGGTCTTAAGAACTAAAACTGGGTTGTGTTTGTCTCAAAGGAAATATTGCTTAGAGTTAATTGATGAGTTTGGTTTGCTTGCTTCTAAACCAGTTAGCAATCCGTTAGAACAGAATACTACTTTGTCTGATTCTCCATACTTGATTAAAGATGACTTTGAATTAAAGGATATAACTAAGTATCAGGTTTTGATTGGTAAACTGATTTATTTAACTTTAACCAGGCCTGATATCTCTTATGTTGTTCAATGTCTGAGTCAGTATATGCATAAACCTTTAAATTCTCATTTTCAAATTTCTCTAAGAGTGTTGAGATATATTAAGTCTTCTCCAGGGAAAGGTTTGTTGTTTAACAAGTCTGATCAGTTTGTTGTTAGTGCTTTTTCTGATTATGATTGGGGTAGATGTTTATCTACTCGAAGATGTGTTACTGGATATTGTGTTTTTCTGGGTAATTATCTTGTTTCGTGGAAAAGTAAGAAACAGAGTACTGTGTCAAGATCTTCAGCAGAAGCTGAGTATCGTGCAATGAATATGGCTGGCTGTGAGGTAATTTGGCTTCTTAAATTGTTAGATGATTTCAAGGTTAGTTATTCTCTTCCAGTTTCTATTTACTGTGATAATAATGCTGCTGTTCTTATTTCTGCTAATCCAGTTTTCCACGAACGTACTAAGCATTTTGAAATTGACTTGTTTTTTTTAGAGAGAAGGTTATGGCTGGTGTTTTTAAGATTGCAAAAATTAATACGCTTGATCAACCTGCAGATTTGTTTACAAAATGTTTAAGTGTGGGTCAACATACTTATTTGTGTAACAAATTGGCTTTGTTTGATTTTTTTGGGAATTGAATTGGGAGAGGGTGTTAAATTATATACTCTTTTATATCAATTCAATCTTTATGTTTGTTTGTTTGTTTTATGTTTTATGTGTTAGTATTAGTTTTGTACATAATTGGAGAATTGGAGAGTTCGAGGGGCTGTTGTTACAGATCTAGGATTCTTGAAGGTATAAAGCTGCTGAGGAATACTTGAGGGGTCTTGGTGATCATTTCTTAATTCTCAAGGACTATTAGTTAAGATGTGTCAGCTGCTTTGTGTATATATGTACTTCTCGAGATCTAGAAGTCTCAGTCGTCTTCTCCGTATCTAGTTTTAGGGTTGTGAAATCTCTCTGTGTTTTTCACCTTAGTCTCTTGATTCTCTCATTATCACTAGTTCATCATCTTATATCTTGTATCGTCTAAGCAACTCATCGTTGCTAGACTCATTAATTAGTGCTGAGATTACTTTGTAAGAGTTGGTGTGTTTTTGTATTCAGAGAGTTGTAAACCTTTTATCGATATTGAAGTTCTTGATCTTTTTCGTATTATCAAAAGTTTACAGGGGAGCGAGGGTTTACGGATTCAATCCGGTTATCGCGCATCTGGGGGGTACGACTTGCGACTGACGGCTAAGTCCAGAGTAATCAATCCCGATAGATCATCATGTTCGAAGTCCTCTGCTGTTAAAAAGATAAACTCTATTTGTCGTTGAATTTGCTTTGAAATTTGAGTCCAAATCGACTTAGAATTCAATAACCTTATTGAAAATCATTTAGCGAACTGTGAATGCTTTTGAAGCATAACAAGTGTGACAAGTTATCAGGTGTTTGAATTAAATTATTTGAATTTGGAAGTAAATTAAATTCTATTCGCATTGAATTCGCTATGGAATTTGATGAATTTGGAAGTAAATTAAATTCTATTTCGCATTGAATTCGCTATGGAATTTGAGTCGAAATCGACTTAGAATTCAATACCCCTATTGAAATCAAAATTTAGGTTTATTTCAACAAACAGAGATTTTGTAAAATTTAAAAATATATATAGAATAAATAAAAAATGTATTTGCATTTATATATTTTAAAAATAAATCTATACATAATTCATACATTCAGATTAAATCCGTTAAAAAAATATAAACTCAAAGTTTTCATATATATGCCACACCAATATCATACAAATAAGTATCTTTCTACACAAGGCAATATAAATTTCAAAATATGTTTTTGTTCTTTTCTATTTCTAACTTAATTTCCTCATCTTGCTTCTTTCCTTAAAATAATTTAACCAAAGACAAGAGACCCACAAAACACTAAGCAAAACCCCACACACAATGACAACCATCCAAGAAGCCCAAGCCCACATAGGAACTACACCACTTCCACCACCGTTCAAGTAAAACACCACCATCTTATACACAAACAATGGCCCCAAAACACCTCTAACCATAGTATAACACCCATAAAAATAAGGTGATAAATCACCATACAATCGTGCCGCGGTCGCCACCTCATCTTTTTTATACCTGGCAAGACTCCACGTGTTCTGAAGCGGGCTAGTGACCTCCGCCAGCCCGAGGAGGAGGAGGAGGGCAAAGCCGCCATAACCCACCACGTACCGGCAGGTTATGAACACGTAGAGAACCGCCAAGTGGTGGAGAATGAATAGATGATCATTGGGGGTGAATATTATGTAGTGTGATGTGTCTATGATGAAGTATGCAATGCTAAAATCAAATACTAGAGTTTGGAATGGTGTGTTTTGGGCTGCAAAGTGGTGTTTTGGGCTTTGTGTGTGTAGGAAATTTGCATATATTGATAGAATAACTGCTGGTGTGCCATGAGCAATTGAGATTAGACAACTTGATGCATCTGGCCTCTTCTTGGTGTCCCAATTCTTGAAAAACAATAAGTAACCCAAGAGGTATACAAAAATATACATGAGAGCGAAAATCGGTACTAACGAACCACCAAGATTTTCCATTGGCGTTGCTACAAAAACCCGAGTATTTGATCTTGGGCTTTAGTGGCAATGCAAGATGAAGACCATTCAGGTGCGAACTGTGAAGTAGTTTTGATGGTGATGTTGAGTCGGCCTTCTTGGGCTTATGTCGTATGTGGGCCAAGAAGTGGGTAGACCCTACTGGTGGTAAGGAGGTGGCTAGGCCGGGGGGGGGGGGGGTGTGACGGTTTGAGTCTTGCCCGTTGAGCCTGAACCGAGAGGAGGTTGGGTGGTTCGCGTAGAACCTTTTTAGCCAAATATGAAGATAGTTAGTAGTTTCGAGATGGAGCTAAAAGAGAGCGGTTCGAGATGGTTACACAAAGGGGTAATCGAGTTCGAACGGTTTTGTTTGATTTGATATGTTTATAAAAGCAAGAGGAGTAAGGAACTAAAATTAAATGATGGGAAAGGGGGTTTATCATGTTACAAAAGATAGTTTCCTTACGCAAAGGAAATTAATACGCATCACTATATTGCAATCTAAAAGTTATACCATGTGCTCATGGAATATGCTTTTGTCTAGTTATTTTAGTCGAGTCTAATCACTTAAACAAACCCAACCTAAACTACTTATTCAGGATAATAGATGAGAGAATCACAAAATTTAATATTTTTATGAGGTTTATTTTACTTTAGTAATCATTTTCAAATAAATTATACGATAGAGGAAATTAATAATCTAATAGACAAACAATTTTACATATTTATTTAACAAATTGAATTTTAAAAATCCAAACTACGGCCTATGTCCGACAATAATACATACAATTAGTTTTGACAAATAATAATCCTACTTTTTTTTTTTCAAAGACAATCGTAGTAGCATAAGTATCATCGATTTCCACTTGATTTTCACTCTATTTTGTTGTATGTTTTCCTATTTCATTCATAATTATATTCGTAATCAAAATCAAGTAAAAAATAAATGTAAATTAATAAATGATTATGGAAGTAGGATTTTCCACGGCAACAAAAATAAAATTTAGGACTATCATTGGCTAATTAATAGTACAGATTATTACTGACCAATAAATCATTATTTAAATTATTAAAGTCTAATTTGTTTATTTTTATATATTTATGTATCTATCGAGATGTCATGAAATTATTATATATTCTAGTAATCATTTTAGAATAGATTATAGCCCATGGAAAATTGGAAATGAAATACGTTACGGTTTGCATTCAAATATTGTCAAAAATGCCTTGTATAATTCATTATTTTGATTCGTGTTAGTGGATATATGAAAATAAAATCGATACACGAAAATACGTGTCATCAAAAAAGAATTATAGAAGTTTAAACAATCAAATACGTTTATGATGATACTTAAATATTAAAAAGTTATATAACCAAAGGCTTTTGGTCTGACGGTACCATATTACAAGATGTTTATATAATGTATTTTTTAACAGATTAAAAGTTCAATAAACAAATCATCTGGATACAAAAATAAATTTAGAGTTGTGAAAGTTTGACAAAGAATAAAATACAACTGTCACTAATGAAATTTGTTGTTTTACAAAAGGAAATAGTTACTTGTAAAACATTACTTCTCGGTATTTAGGAGTTAAAAGTAGAAATACAATAGGTAATGGAATATCCAAGGTATCTTAGATTATTTTTTCTTATATGGGCCTACTTTTGGACCGGGATGTCGTGTAATGTTGGCCCACCCACGTGATTGGGATGCAATCCATGTGAAAGAAAGATGGAACAGATAACGTACAAGCAAACCTACTTCTCAATCTCCAAGAGTAAATAAATCATTAGGGGCACTTTAGACTTCTAGTTTTTTTTTTAATGGTGTCCGAAACTACCTCCAATACTCGAGTGAGTCTTTCTGAGACGGGATTTTAACTGTTTACGATGATTTTTACGCTCCACACCTGACTCACCCAAAAACACCGTCTAGGAGAAACTCACTACGGTGAAAAGAACCCCCTTAGTCAAGATTTGAACGTGATACCTATAAGATCCCAAGCTCTAATCAACATTTCTCATACCATTGAACCAGACGGTCAATGGTAAAGCTAAGAAGGTTTCATCGATAGCAATCCTTTTGTTAAATTGTAATTTTTTTTTATGATGTGGAAACTGAAAACAGTAACCACTAAAATGGAGGAAATACATCTAGGAAAACATGACGACTGTCACTGATCTAAATAAAGATTTAAATAGAAAAATAAAATACTTCTGACGATCAGATCAATCCAAGCCATAACCAAAAGATTGAAATCATGACAGTTCCCTACATAGGTTTTTGGTCGGATCGAAGAACAACCTAGGGATTAAAGTTGTAGCATATTATGTATTACAAACAAACAAGTAGCTAATCTTACTCACACAATAAGGTCCAAAAGAGTGGGATGAAAGAAAATTTTAACTCTATTCACAAATCAACCAGCTCTAGTCCTAGATAAAGGAAAACACATAACATATGTAAGAAAAAAACAAATATCATAACATTATTTGTTAATTATTAGCATTTGAAGACTAAACATTATTAAAAGACATAATAAAATCCCAAGAATAAAGTAGTTAAGACTAAAAAACCCAAAGGTATCTAAAAACAACGTCGTGGCGGCGGGGGCAGCGGCGGTAATAATAATAATAATGATATATAATTATATTAATCTTATAGGTCGATAGCTATAGGAGAATGCTTGAATCTTACAAATAACCACTCAAGGTACTCATTATTGAGAATTAGATGGGAATATATGGTGGTGAGTGAGTAAGTGAGTGAAGGTGTGAAGTGTAAATTATGGACCTTTTTTGTTTTACTTTTGATAAATTACATGAAATGATTTAATATGAATTTTAAACAAGTTATAAAATAATTAGGCTAAATATATATGTTTCTATGGTGATTTATACGTACGTTTTGTTTTACGTTTAGACGTAAGTTTTATTTGAAAACACGTAGGGTCAAATATGATACGTTTTCATTCGACTGTATAAATTTAAATTATTTTACGTTTCGATGTAAATTTAATTAAAAACGAGTTGTGATAGAGTTGGGTCAATTGTTTTCTATACTTTATCACTTCACGTACAATATCGCGGCAACGCCGACGGGTAATAAACCTAGTTGA
Organism: Flaveria linearis; assembly: GCA_024085815.1. NCBI lineage: Eukaryota > Viridiplantae > Streptophyta > Magnoliopsida > Asterales > Asteraceae > Flaveria > Flaveria linearis. Next base: position 10,876,577 of record CM044005.1, on the reverse strand, counting down.
TACAATTCACATAATTTAAACAATCATAAATCTAAAATGGCCTCTAAACAATATGCAACTTCATAACCTCCTAAACGACACCGTCTACTATTTTACAGAATGAAATAACCTCTAGATACCACCCACAAGCGTCACAACATAAAACTTCCTCTTCCTCCTCAAACTTCCTTTTTCGGATAGAAATCATGTTCCTTTCTTGACACTTACACTTAACCTCGTTAAGCGAAATCGAATTATTAATCCACATTTCTCTTATAATTGCTTTGATTTTAGCTCTACACTCGCGTAATTTCAAGTAGTTAGATCTTGTCATTTTCATTGAGTTTAAGATATTCAAACCTTGTTGACTCGATTGGCCGCCTCTCGAGAGTAAAATCATGCCATACACATACGTCGCCTCCACATGTCCTTTCTCGGTTGCCCGTTTCAAGTACTCGAGTCCTGTTTCAATCCTTGCTAGACTAAAGAACTCTATCTGCAAATTTTGAATATTAGAACAAACTACGACAAACCCTTGATTGGGTAAACAAATTATGCAGAATGAAACTTTTGTCACATTAATGTGATGCGACAAAAGTTCATTTGTGCAGAAGGAAGCTATTTTCTCATTAGTGTGATAAGACAAAAGTTCATTTGTGCATAAAGAAACTTTTGACGCATTAAAGTTGTGCAACAAAAGTTCCCTTCAGCTGGTGGAATTATTTTCTTTTTATTTGACTAAATAAGGAGAATATAATGGTATGAATTGTTTTGTACCATTCCTTGTCTGAACATTGCCTCTGGGTTCCCTTTGTCAATGCATCGATTTAGGAATGAAAGCAATTCGTCGCTTGGAGGAAACCAATGAATTACTGGAAATTTGTCGATTGAAACATGTTGAAAGATGAACTCGTCTTCTGCTGCACCAAGAAAATCCCTACAACTGGATGATGAACAACAATGCTAACTTTTCAATCGCAGCATTACTTTTTCAGAAAATCAAAACAAATAGGTTGAACATAAGTTGTTGACTTGTTGACCAAAACCGATGTGAGAACCCAAAATATCCAGGACAGCTCCTAACATGCTTAACCTCAAAAAATTGTTATTGGCATGTATTGATGACCCCACAAGAACACCAACATGATGAAGGATAAGAAGAAAGGAAACTAAAATAGGATAACATTATTGATTGTCCCACAACAATCAATAAGTTGGATGGATAGCACACCCATACCAAAATTATTATGCATCTTAAAGTTGTTTAGCCTTTTCAGATCCCCCATCTAAATCTAGCAATTTCATCTCTCTTTATCACTAGTACTTATAATATACTTACGTATATTTCAAATAAACTATTTTACTTTCTATGTCTAGTTGAGGGTCACACTAGAAACGTTTTTTCACTCACTTCAACTACTTTCCCGCCAACAATTTGGGCATCAAATCACAAGAAATACCTTTATTAATAGAAAATTTGGCGGGTTGGAGGATCAACAACGCCTGTCGACTCGTCTAATTACTCCCATGATTACCATATATAGAGTATAACGTTCTTATACTTCATTTATAGTAATACATATAAGTTTTAGAGTTGTAAACTACATGCAGTAAAATGTCACTGAATATACAACAAATATGAAACCATATACTACATATTTCTTATTAAAGTTGTCAATATGTACTTATATGAAGATATAATTTCCTCAACTGTAAGAAAATGTTTAGTTAGGCTAAAAACCTATTTCACAAGATAATTCAATGTTTGTTCATGAGATTTGTCACAAAGCATACAAAAATTAAACAAGACTTGTTGCAATATAATACATTTGTACTTGGCGCTTACCGGATATAATTAGAATGAGAAAAATCATCACAACAAAGCAAAAGAGCTAAAAGTACAAGATTTTATGCGAACATCACAGTTTTCTACTTAAAATTGATTATGTATTCACAATGTAACGTATCTCAGATTAAACGGAAACTTGATCATAGATCTCTCAACTCAATCACAATACGTTAACAACTCGACATCATTTTACATTAATCCCATCATGATTCACACCAATTAACAAAGTATCTTCATTGCATGTTCATAAACGAATCATCACACACTTCAATCCGTTAAACAATCGCGTTTCAACAAAAAAGTTACCTCAATTTCGCATTGAAAAGATCCGTGAACGAAGAAGAAGCCACACGCGCAATAACATCAATCAGCAAATCACCGGGAAGAGATCCGACCACCGGCCGCTGCGGTGGCCGTCGTCGCTTCGTCGGTGCACCGATTTCATCGATTCCACCGGCGATCATCCTCCTCTTCATTCCGATCAACGATGATGAATCACAATCCGCCTCTGTACTCTCCATACCTCGAATTTGAGTATTAGAACCTCCAAATCTCCGATCGATCAAAATTTCTGGTGGAATTCACGAACTGCGGATCCGATGACGTTTTTATGCGTGTAGGATTGTGAAATTTGGGGATTGAAGATGATCGATGATGAATTAACTGTTGATAACGGAAATTGAGAGACTGTATGAAGGGTAATTGATGATTTTTTGCAGATTTAGGGTCGAATTATTGAATACTTTGATCTGGTATGCGTGTAGATATGCGGTATTTGATCAATGCTTTGCTTTTGTGATGGATTATTATAGTTAACTAGTTTTCTAACCGACGCTATGCGGCGGGAGTTTTATCGTTTTTATTTTGTGCTTATTATTTTTTAGTTTGTCGAAACCATATAATCAAATACCAAAATCATTTCTGATAATACCAATATCAGGAACAATATTATGTGCTTATAAAGTTATAATCTATTTGATTAGTCACTGTATGACAACGATAACTGCATTTTTTATAGTCTGTAATATTAAAAATATTCAATTTTAAATAAAGCTGAGGAATACTTCGATTCACCACTGTACAACGATGATAATTGTACAGCTATAACCTACAATATCAAGAAATTACTCGATTTAAACAAAACGGACAAAAATAAAAGTTAATAAAAAGTTAAACAACTGAAATTTTGTGACAACAAATGTCTATGTAAAAATTTTAAAGTTACTGATTGCATTTTTTAAACGTATACTGATAAATTTATTTACTTGAAACAATTGTATAATTGAATAAAAAGTACAATATGACATTGAATAAACTAAAATAAAATGTTTAAAACTAAAAGTTGCTAAAAACAAAAAATATTGTTATCAAAACTCAAAAGTAAAAAACTTCGCTATAGCATGAAAGTTCATTTTTACACGGTTGGTCCTGTAGTATGTTTATATTGCAGCTTTGGTTTCAACTAGGTTTTAACCCGCCGCGCGTTGCGGCGGCGTTTGCGGCGTGATAATGTATAAACTACGACCAGCCGACTCGTTCCCCAACTAAATTTACGTCAAAACGTAGAGTAACTCGAATATTGACCATTGAATGATAACATGTTATATCGCTAGGGGTAAGAAAAATAATTTACCTGACATAGAAGCATAACCAATGCAAAGATAACCTTTGCAACTTCGGTCAAGAGGTTAACACTAAGTGGGCTAAAGCTGATGTTTCTTCGAGACCTTACTCCTGTAACGATCGTAAGCCCTCGAGACAGTCTTTGCAGTCGGTTTCACCAATCCGGAATGACACACACTGCACTCCATCATCTCCTCTTTCATCATCCAAAACCTCTTTTCCCCTAAATTTCAAACTACAATCAAATCAGCATCAATCACCACATTAGTAGCACCAATGATTTATTAAAGAACTACATGAGCTGTTGATCAATAACCTAAAACCCTCAATCATCACATCATGCATACATTCATATCTAATGTAAAAATCGATAAACCCAATTCAGTTACATCTAACTTTAGACTGATAACATCATAACACCTCTAATATCTTACGACATTATATCAAAATTCGCAATTTAAATCAAATGCGTATGAATCTTGAAATTAGACAATACGTGAAAGTAACGATACCCTTTAATGTGATCGGTCCAGCTGCCGGAATTAGACCACCGGCGACTGAATCGATCAAATGAAGTGTGAGTTAAACCCCTGAAGTTGGGAAAAAACACAGGATTAATATAACGGGTAGATTGGACCTGTATAAAAGAATGGTGATGTCTTCATGTCTTTCATATCCAGATTTCTTCAAGCTATGATCATCTTCCATATGCATTTAATCCTCTTAAATTCTGCTGCAAACAACAACATCTGTCAAATAATACTTATATTGCTGCAAACAACATCTGTCAAATAATACTTATATTCTCACTACTTAGCATTAAATTCCCAAATCGTTCTATAATCTATATCAAAAGCTAATTGAATTTCAATTTCTAAAACTCTGCTATCTAATCTAAAGATCAAAACCCATTTCTAATCACATCATAAAGACGTAAACCTCAATTCGCCGTAATTAGTATCCAATTTTAAAGTGTTCTACATCAATTGAACAGATAACACGAACCATTGATCGCGAAGGAGGAGGAAGAAGATCAATCGAATCAACAGACATCTTCGCGATAGGTTTTTGCCATCTTAACGAAAGCAGTTCCTTTTCTTGTCAAAGCTCTTGCGACCATCTTGTAATCTGATCGAAGCTCTCTCCCTCTCCACAGCCTTTTCACAATCTTTGATGCATTCTTCATACTGAAAATAATACAAACCCAGTTTACTTCCTACTATAAAATGGTGTAAAATAGATATTCGAAGCAAAAAAACTATAAAACTGAAGACATCGTGTGTATTAAGAGATAGTAAGAACACATAAATAACATCCAAATATGTTCAATAGTTTCTCAAGCCCACTATGGCACCAATAGGCCTCTTCACCCTTATCCAAACTAAATGGGATCATGAGCCCACCACCAATACAACTCAACTTTATAAAAAAGAATTATTGGGACAACAAAATGATAGCTCTCTTTGACCTTCTTTCTCATTATCTATTACTGAGATCAAATACTATACCCACAAATCTCACTGTTAGAAACAATAGCAGCCAACGAATCCCGTAACAACTGACCAAATAGTCTACATTTGAAACCCCTACAAAAGTGTATATAACTTAATAGCAGCCACTTATAACCTAAAGACTGTGTTAAGCAAAAACACTCGGTCACAAAATCCAATGGTATGCAATATGCATACCCTTTAAATTACTAATTTGAGATGAATACAACAGAAAACCAATATGAAAGCTACCAAATTACCAGTTATTATTACTTCAATAGTATAATATTAAGCTAAAAAACCATACTGCACAGACATGTCACGTATTAAAAGTTTCAAACTTTCACATTCACAAGATTCACAATAACATAATAAAGAGAGGTGCATACATTCCCCATCTCCAAATACACTGCAGCTCTATTCGTGAGGAACGAAATATCCCCATCATCCAATTCAAAAGCCTTGGTATAATGCTCAATAGCAGTTTCAAAATCCTTCTTCTTATAAGCAACATTACCAGCCTCTTTCTCCTTCTGCGTCTGTGCTTAACGGCCTGCCCAGGCTACCAGATGAAAGATCAAATTTACCAGATGATGCCATTGCACCGATTTATATGCATTATCTGTGTAACAAAGCCTGTCAACACAGTTTTGCATGACAGTACTCGAGTGTCACAGCATATGAAGGCAAAGCTTCAATTTTGTAAAAGCAACAATATAAACCTAAAAGAAGGGAAAAAAAGAAAAGAAAGTATATGCATCAGACCAATATCATAGGTTAAAAGATTATCCATAAGTATATATATGTACGTAGAGTTATAACTATTAGTATTTCTTACAAACCAAAAAATAGAAATATGCTAACTGTAGAAGGCCATCATCGTCAATTGAAGGTTCTAAGCTCTGAGGGGAACATGAGTAAATTCTTAACCAGAGGATGATTGAAAAAGAGAGCAGATAGGAGAGTAACAAATTACCATGTCTAGTACACAAATAGTCCAATACCAGTTACAAATTTCCTAAGAAAAAAACATAATGCATCACCACACATCATACTGAAACTTAAACACTTCCAAAATAAAGCAAGAAATGATCAGTAGACAACAGGGTCTATAATATCCCCATTTTTTCAAGCCAATCTGAATGTTTCGATATCACATATAACATAGAACAAACTCACACAAGCAGACCAAACAGGTCATAAAGGTATAAAGCTTAAGCAATGAATATACAATCTCTCTCTAGATCTTGATCAAGAGAACTGCCAATGTTCTTGCATTCACGGATGGTCACTAACTAAATCAATGGCCTTCTATAAAAATTCTCTAATTCTCATTTTGTATTTCAAACCAAGATGTGATCCCTATGTCTATCTAAAAAGCATAAATCTCTGATCAAGACAAACATCCAGTAGATATTCTCCTAAAAACCCGGAAAATATTTAGAGAATATCCCAATCAGACTACAAACATACGTATACTTCTGATCTCGTCTTTAGTAAACACACACGAATTAAACATATCCAAATCATCAAACACCTAAATACACCTAATCCCTACAAATTCGTGCTACATGAAACCCTAAAAACGCAATCGACACGACTTAAAGCTGAATTAAACAAAATCTGGCAAAATCACAAGTAAATCGATGAAACAAAATTAATCAAAGATGGAAAGAATACATCAAACAGAGAGACTTGCAGATATATACCTTGAGTTGGAAGTGATAATCGCGTGTGAAATTCGTCGTTGAAGGGTTTATGCGAAGCTTAATCGGATGATTGGGGAATTTAACATTAGGTTTTCTTTGGGGCTGATTTTGTGAAAGATTGTCGTCCGGCCATGAAGAACCTCCCGGGGTAGAGCTTGTGGACGAGGGTGCCTTTGTAGTAGCCTGAGAGGCCGGTGCACATGGATTTGAAGTTGGAGACGGTGATGGGGACATGGTTGCCGTAGAGGCCTAGGACGATGCGACCCACGGGTTGGGAGTCGGGGCAGAGGGCGAGGTCGGAGCCGAGGGTGCGGGTTTGGAAGTAGGAGGGGCAGATGCTGAAGTCCATGAAGATGCGTTCGGTGATGGTGGTGTCTGGTGGGGGTGTGGCGGTGGAGAGGGAGGGAAGGGAGAGGGTGGTGGTGGCGGAGAGGAGGAGGAGGGAGCGGCGGGGGAGGTGGAGTTTGGGGAAGGGGTGGGTGGTTGAGGTGGAGTTTAGCTACTGTACTACTGTAGCTAAGCGTTATATCTTTAATATATATATAATTAATTGACATCAAAATTGTAATTTTCTAAATTTTTATTAATGCTGTAATATAAGCATATCACAATAGCAATCTGTGTAATTAACTTTGAACTATTACTAGTAGAGGTGGGGGAAAACTGGCTTCTTAGCTGGCTTGGAATGTGAATCTAAACTGATATTAAAACCCAAACCAGTTTATACAGCCGGTTAAAACCAAGCAAACCAGTAAACCTTGGTTTAAAACCGCACCTATTGTTATTCAATTTTCAATTTTTATTTGAATTGAACCATGTTTTACCATGAATTCGTCTTGATTGTTGGTAACTCATATCTAACCATGTTGAGAAAAATACCAAAATTCTACACATGTGGAATTATAGGATAGGATTAAATGCTAACAATTTATTATTACGATAATCCACTGGAGGTCAATAGCAAGCCACGTCGTCACTATAAGTTAAAGTTACAGTGATAAAACTAATACAATGAATGTTAAAAAAATGTAAAAAACAAAACAAAACTATACTTAAATTAAAGATATTAAACGATTTATTTAATGGTGTAAATTGTATAAAAAATAACATCATGCAAAAACCTACACATGTTGGGTTTGTTAGAACACTAAAACATAGTTTAACCTTTTAAACTTTCAGAAAACGCAGCGGATGTAAAGGATTATAACATGTTTATAATCTGAAAATTTTGTGTTCTAAATATAGTTTTAATATGAAAAACAAAACCCAAAACAATAGGATCTTAAATATGTGAATGGACAAGCTATGAACATACACAAATGTACATAAAATCACAGCTTGAATAAGCTGTGATATCTACCTTCCTGCAGCAGAATATCGACCAAAGATTGATGTTTTGGATGCTTGAAACGACCAAGAACTCAAGTGTAGAGGTCCTCAAGTGTTTATACCCCAAGCTTGTATGCTAACACCTTCTTGTTAGGAAGATTCACCACCAAAAGAAGCTTCAAAACCTTCAAAATACAGCTGCTGGAACCGTAGGTTTGAGAGGCGAAGAGAGAGCTTTTTGTGTTGCATGCATATGAGAAACATGATCATAGAATACAAGAACCTTTCTTGTTATTAGAACACTTGATGAACAACATATGAACACTTCAAGAAGCACACAAATCAGCTCATAAATCTGCTACTTCTTGCTGAAAAAAACCGTAAGGTTTTAGAGAGAGGGAGAGATTTCTCTTGTGTCTTGTGTGTCTTGCATGTGTTGTTTTTAATGATCAAGTTAGTGGAGCATGTGTTGGTGTTTACAAGAGAATCACTTTGTTGAGAACAACCCAAGCATGCATGTCCCACATGCATGTTTTGTCTCCCATTTGAAGCAAAAAAGGGACGGTTTTTGGATCATTTAAAGGAAGAATTCCTTTACAAATAATAATCACACACACACATGTATTTTCTAGTATTTTGACTAGTTTATACAATTAACCAATTAATTGTATAAGTAGTATACTCTCATTATTATTTAGTGTTATATAACTAATTTAAATAACACTTCAAATAATATTATTGAACAAGATATCCTAATAAATTGTTCCATCTCATATGCAACTTATTTAGAAAACCCATTTTCTAAATTTGGTGTAAATATTTAATTGCATGATCATATCATCAATTAAATATTAATTGGTGTTTGCTAAGCTTGTTATTGGGTATAACCCGACTTGGATCATAACGTACTAACCACATCAATATTCTAAGTGTCTTGGGCACATAGAACCCTACAATCTCCCACTTGCCCAAGATTCATAGAAGATTGATGCAAGTAGTAAATGACGCCTAACAACGGTTTACTACCCTTAATACGCATGACTTATGGCCATTCAATAACATCATCCCATTCAAGTACCCTACTTGAAATGATTTAGGTGAATCAATCATCTATCCTTTTGTTACAGATGTCATGTTAAATCCAAGAACACAGAATGATCATTTCTTGTTGATTTAACTTAATCAGGCCTTAGACATCTAACTCTCAACGAATAAGAGGAACAAATTCCATCTTGATTACATACGTTTCTCACAAACACCTCGTGTTATACCTGAACATACCTTATATACTGTCCACTATTTCAGGACAGTGAAGAATTAGCTCAAGGTATAATACTTAGTGAATATCAAAACCCAATATGTATCTCAGGTCGGAGGATACCAAATGATATTCGCCTTTACTGAAATTTACTTATGATCAATCGATAAGATTCCATGTAGTAAAATTAAGATGCGGGTTAGTCCAATATTGTATCCCACAAATATCTATGAACCTTGGTAGCAACCCATTGCTCCATATTCATCCTTATGAATATCAACCAATCCAAGTTCATAATAGTCTTACCCTCACACTTGTTCCCATAAGTATGATCGACTACGGACATTTAGAGTAAATAATTTACTCATGGATTAAACATGCTAAATTGGAACATTAATTGAGACATTATAACCAAATAATTTTAATCAAATAATAAAGAGTTCCACATATTCAAATACAAAATTTGATCAAGTCCAATCACTAGAATATCAAAGTCCTAAGGCATAGGTATGACTTTCATGCTTTGCTCTTTCGAGGAGCTTCGTGAGTGGATCCGCAATATTTTTGATCAAAGTGAACTTTACGAATACATATCTTTCCCTTTTCAACTTCATCCCTTATGTAGTTGAATCTCTGCTCATTGTGTCTAATCTTTTGATGTGCACCGGGTTCCTTGATTTAAGCAATCACACCCTCGTTATCACAAAAGATTTCTAAGGGGTCTTGAATGGTAGAGACCACCCTTAGATCGGTAATAAACCTTTTATTCATGCAGCTTCCAAAGCTGCTAATGAGGCGGCTATGTATTCCTATTTTGTAGTTGACAATGCTACCCTTATCATAATGGAGACATACCCGATTGTGATCGAGTCAGTTTGGAAACTCGCATCCGTGTAACCTTTTACAACGAGTTCCTCTTTACCAGATCCATATATTAAGAACATATCCTTAGTGTTTCTAAGGTATTTCAAAATACTTTCAACAGCCATCCAATGGCTATTACCTAGATTCTGCTGATATCTTCTTGTCATGCTTAACGCGCATGACACGTCCAGTCTTAGTGCATATCATCGCATATATGGTGAATCCTATATCAGACGCATATGGGATGTCCTTCATAAAATCTTGCTCATCCTTTGAGCTTGGATATTGAGATGCACTCAATATTGTCCCTCTTTGAATAGGTACCATACCTTCTTAGAGTTTTTATCTTTAACCTTTTCAAGATTTTATCAATATATGCACTTTGGTTTAGACCTATCAACCGTCTCGATCTATCCCTATAGATCTTTATTCCCAAAATATAGGCGGTTTCACCGAGATCTTTTATGGAAAAACAATTTCCAAGCCAGGTTTTAACACCTTCCATGGTTGGAATGTGTTTTCCATATAGTATTATGTCATCAACATACAATACTAGGAATGTGATTACACTCCCACTAGCCTTTTATACACACAAGCCTTGTCAGTATCCAAGTTTCCATGCATATTTGTTTTCTTCTCGAAAACCCACTTGCATCCAACAAGTTTGGAGTTAAGTGGAGGGTCAACCAATTCCTAAACTTGGTTGTCATACATGGATTGCATCTCACATTCATGGCTTTCAATCATTTGTCACAATCCAAATTGGACATATCATCATGGTATGTAGTTAGCTCATCGGAGTCAACCTCATAGCATCCATCCATGAAAAATCCATATATTTCAGGTGAAATGCTAACTCTACTAGATCTATGAATGTTTTTGTGTGTATTGATCAACCTCTTGATCATCATCAACAACCTCTTGTTGACAGCTAGTGTCAACCAAACGTGTATCGGCTTGTGGATCTTGATCTTCATCAAATTCCATTGTTCTATGCGTCACTCCTTCCATAAGGAGCTTGGCTTTCAAGAACTTTGCCCTTCGAGCAATAAATTCCTTTTGCTCTGTTGGATCAAAGAAGTAGTATCCTATACAGTCTTTGGGATATCCAACAAATATACACGTAGTGGATCGACTTTCAAATTTGTTTTGGGTGTTAAACTTAACATAAGCTTCACTACCCAATACCTTTTAAATATGATAGTGATGGAACTCTTTCCATGCCATATTTCAAAAGGGTGTCGAATCCATTTTCTTGGTTTGGGCCATATTCAAAATACGAGCCATAGAGATTAGTGCGAAAACCCAAGATGATAAAGGTGGTAAGCTCATAGCCTTAATGAATTGAACAATATCCAAATAGGGTTCAGTTTCTCCTTTATCAGAATGAAGAACTTATATAGTTATGTAGAGTTGATTTTCTTCTTCATTATTAAAGATTTTGAACATTTCAAATTCTTCATGTTTATGTGCCATCAAGTACACATGACCATGGCGACCATAATCGTCAGTAAAGGTAATGAGGTAAGTTTCATCATACCTTGTCATTGTTTTAAAAGGACCTCATACGTCCAAATGTATGACTCCTAATTAATCTTTTGCCGTCTCATTAGTACCACTAAAGGGTGTGTTGGTCATCTTACCTTGTAAACAAGATTCACATTTATCAAATGAACAATTTTCATTTGTTTTCAAAAGACCATTCTTTTAAAGTGTTTAAATCCGATTCTTGTTTATATAACCAAGATGACAATGACAAGAATAAGAGTCACTTAAACCATTTTAAGTCTCTTGGTGTATGATAGGTATAATGTGTTATTATAGGACGAATCATCATGAACCAATTCATAAATATCATTAGAAGGCATAGCCTTGAAATAATATACATCATCCATATAAACACAAATACCATCATTTACCAACTTTAAATCATAACCATATCGTTTTAAAAGGGAAACTTAAATCATGTTCCTAGTCAAACTTGGAGCATATAACATGTTTTGAACAACTTCCAAGCCTTTTGAAAGTTTCAAAACATAGTCTCCTTTCTTAAAGTGCTTATTCCTTTTGATCCCTTGCAATAGATTGCAATAGTGAGTTGCACATGTGGTATCCAATTACCATGTGTTTTGAGGAAATAACATTTAAGTCAATATGGATTATGAAAGTTGTGCTTGAGGTTTGCCCAGCATCCCTCTTATTTCTCAACTCATTGAGATAGGTTGGATAAATCCCTTTCAAACGACCTATCTCACCATACTCAAAGCATGGATCGTTTTCGGTTACCTTAGGCTTCATAAGCTTAGGTTTTGGAGGTTCCGCTTTGATCTTCCCTTCCCCTTTGCCTTTGATGTGCCCCTCTCCTTTGGCAACATTTGCCTTGGGGAATGGCCTTTCCATTGCCTCTCTTATTGATCTAGAGTATAGGTAGAACCTATCTACCCATCCCTGCCTTAGCAGTTGTGAGCATTGCGTGAAACTCACCAATGCTCTTGTCCTATCCATTCATATTGTAATTCATTATGAATGTCTCAAACTTTTAGTTAGGCCATTAAGGATCAAATCCTTGGCCAACTCCTTTGAGACAGGATAGCTAAGCCTCTCGAGGCGGCCTCAACATCGTCGGGGTCGGGTTGGTTAGGAATAGGATCGTCAAGGACATTTGCCTTTGCTGTTGCTTGAGAACAATTCTCAAGTTTCAAGACCAGTCCATAAGGTTATTATGGTACAGACGATCCCTCTCTAAAATAGTTCTCAGTGATAGGGTATGGACGGTCGGGGTGGTAGCATTATTGTTTGCGGCCATTCTACAAATTTTACAAAGTTCCTTTTAGTATTTCTGAAAAATTTCATTTTAATTATTAATACCCTTTATGTCTCATAGACAATTAATAATTAAAATCTAGAATCCAACGTTACATTCAAATAATGGTTAGGTGACCTTTATCCCACTATTCAAATTAACAAGGTAGTCAACATTTGACAATTGCAACCTTTTGCAACTTCTAGCGGTATGGGATCGACTTTAAACATCATATGTAAAGTCGGCATGTTAATCCCATCAACACCATTTGGAAACCATATTTTAGGTGATCCATTCAACATGGTTTGCAAATCAAGTTACCTACTTGCACACACATGTGAGTTTACCAACACAAGTGGTTAGGTGACCTTTATCCCACCAATGTGGTATTCCCACCTTAAGTCATAAGTTCCCTCAAAATGGTTAGGTGACCTTTATCCCATTAAGAGTTTCCAAATGACTTAAGTGTTGTGCAAAAGGACGGTGTTAAACTTGTTTGAAAAGGGATTTTTTTTTCATTGATTCTAGTTTGAAAACTCTATTTACCTTGTATTTGCATGCTTTCAAATAGAAGGTATCCTATGGTTCATTTTTAATAAAACCACTTTTATTAAATCATCAATCCTTTTAATAACCTCTTATTAATCACTTAATGATTAAGAACCATAGATGCAAGGTATCTTATGGTTTATTTTTAATAAAACCTCTTTTATTAAATCATTAATCCTTTTAATAACCTCTTATTAACCACTTAATGATTAGAAACCATAAATTTTCAGCTTGTTAAGTTTGCTAATGAGTTTGTTATGCATATCCAAATATCAAACAACAATCATACAACAAACAACCAAACAAGCATATGTGCATATGTGCATATGTGCATAACCATAGCATCTAAAGTGGTCCACACTTGTTTGCCATCACAAGTGTGGTCCATAGGTCTCTCCTAAGGGTCACAAACAATCATATGGAAAGCTTCCAAAAGCCTCCCACTTGAAACCGCATCCAAAATGCTCCATGTTTCTCTTGTGATTTTCCTTTGTGCTTCCAATGTGTATGTCTTCATATTACAAGATATAAAGTCCTAATACAAGATATCTAGTAAAATGAAAATACACCTAATCTATTTATTACAACCCAATAATAAATAAATTACATTTGAAATAAAGCACAAATAACAAATAATACAACCCAATTGAATGAATGAATACAACCATCATAAATATCCAAACAATCACAAGGTCAATGGCTAGGTTATGCACTAAAACATCCAATGATCAAATCATCAAAATATATAATGAAACCCCACTTAAAACCTTCAAATTTCAGCCAACATAAACTAAAATTTTGGTTTTAAATATTGTCCAAACAATCAACATATCAACATATGTAACATCTCGTATTTTACGTTAAATAAAAATTTAAGGCGTTTAAACTTATGAACCATTGTGGTCATATACGAAACTTATAGGTGGCTCATACATATCACGTTGATTTGTCTTTTAATCCTTTAAAAGATATAATGAGTATAATTATATAATAAATAATAATAATAATAATAATAATAATAATAATAATAATGGTAATGAAAATAATAATAATATTAATAATAATAATAATAATAATAATAATTTATAAATTAATTTAAGTGATTAAATAAGTCCAGGGACTAATTTTGTAATTTTTAAAACATGTTTTAAAAGGTTTGAACATGAAATACTAAAAGAGGCAAAGTTGAGGGACCATTCTGTAATTTTTTTAAAAAAACCCAACCGGCCCTCCCCTTTCCCCCGCCGGCACCGTTCTCCGGCCAACACTCCGGCCAACCACCAATGACCAAAATGCGCGGTTTAAGTTCAATTAAATGCCACCAACATCACCATGTGCAAGATTCGAACTCACGAGCCAAAACGATTTAAAAATGGAACACTCAATGCGATCTGGAACATCCCCGCGTGGTCGGCTGCTTTTACAGGCCAAGATCGCACTAACAGTCAATAATAATTCAATTAATCCAACCAAAACGATCACTTAACTATCTGTAACCTATTCCTAATTTCAAATTCATCTGAAACGAACACAAACATAGAATTCGAACACCCTCTCTTTCGCGACCTGCAACACTGTTAAAAACCTCAATTCGAGCTCTTTCTCTTGCAATTGACAGAGGGCTTCTCATCTCTACGTTCATTCAAAGCTTCCTGCAAAGTTAATTTTATTACTAACAACGTTTGCACCATGAACCAACATTCACCTCGTCGCGACCGTTCCTGAGCTCATTGTCCATCAATTTCTCACGAATTCAGGTAATTACATTAGGGCTTATGTTCGTTTTTACATAAGGAATCAAAGCCCTATGTTTGATTTCGTTAACTATTCATTTGGATGTTCAATTTGATACGAATCGAATTCTAGGGTTCTTGGATTGGGGGAGTTCTTTGGAACCTGTTTAAAAGATTTAAGAACCGTGAACTAATGCGGCCATGGCCTTTGGTTCACCGTTACACACATTGCTCTCACAGTGGAGGTCCCGGGTTCGAACCCGGCAACCCCCATTCTTTTTTAAAAGGCCTTTTTGGCCCTTAAAAATTGCATAAAAATTCTAAAAAATTACAAAAAAATCAGTTTCATACATTTAGAATAGAATATATGAGATACATGATACTTATACATTACACACTTATAAACGTTTGAGACTTGTAAAGCACTTGCAATTCATCTTTATATCTTGTCATGGTTATTTGTATGTTGTAAGTGATTATATGAGATACATAGTTTGTTACAATCATTAACTATTGCTAGCCTGGCGACGTCTTAGATCTTTGGGCCTGACAAGCCTATTTGGTGCTAAAGTCGATGTATTGCCGACTCCTAGGAGCCGTATGCTTGTGCACTAGGGAACCAATACACTTAGCCAATCTTATATACTTGTAATCAAGTCGAGGTTTGATTGTGAAGATATGTGTTCTATAACCTTACTAGCTTATAACCTATGACACGAATTGCAACTTATAATCTTTTCATATTATGTATGAAAACCTTGGAAACTCACCAACTATTTTAGTTGACATTTTATTTTTATCATGTTTCAGGTAACCCCCGAGTTTAGAGTGATCTTTTGAAGCTTGCAATAAAACTAGGATGTGGACCTAGTTAAATAAATGAAATGTTATGTTATGTTTGATATTTGCTTGAATGTATTTCATGATTGAGACTTATGTTGTAATTCCTGTTGAAACTATTAATTTGAATATTTACATTTAAACATAGCGTTATGTGGCTGTGAACAATCGTAACTCTCACGCCTCGACGATTCCGCCGTCAAGGTTTAGATATTTAGAATAGAATAATCATGTTTCGAGTTTTCTTGTCACCTTTACGAGCCTCCTCCCGTCCACGGGTCTCGTCTCCGGCAACGCTTGCGACTACAACCTTTTCTAGATTTGATGCCATCCCAAAAAGTCGACGCGGCTCTGATACCACTTGTCACGGACTGATTAGTTCAGTTCTCGTGCGGCACTTAGATTCGTTCTAAGTCAGCCTTCTTGATCTTGAATGAATGGTTTTCGACAGCGGAAGTCTTTGTAAAGGAATGTTGGATTTGTAGTACACAAGTGGAATGCTTGTGATGTGTGATTACAACACAAGAAGATTGCTTGTATTACTATGAACACAAGTACAATACTTTGATGTTACAAGGATCTTGGGTTACACTTTGAGAGGTGATCCACAAATGGTCCATCACCTCCTATTTATACTAGTTGTCAAGGATCTAGAAAACTCTAATCTAGATTATTCTATTCTAAAGCATCATGTAGCATGCAAACCATATACTTTAAAAGATAGAAATATAATTCTATGAGGTTCATGCAACTATAGTCTAGGTCACCATTTCTAATAACCTAAATCCCTATAGTTATGTGGCTGTGAACAATCTTATCCCTCACACCTCGACGATTCCGCCGTCAAGGTTGGGGTGTGACAGATTGGTATCAGAGCCCATAACTATAGGGATTTAGGTTATTAGAAATGGTGACCTAGACTATAGTTGCATGAACCTCATAGAAAGATCCTTATACTTTTATGCTTACATATTGTTTAAATGCTACATAATGCTATGCCTTTTGTGCAACTTGATGCCTTAGCATAGGATTGCCTTATGTATGCTTAAAACTTAGTTACTTGACTCCTTAAACTTAACTTTGACTTTTGACTCTCCCCGACAAATGAACTTCCTAAACCTATTCTCAACGACATGTGGAATCTACACTTATCATCGTGGATTTAATTCCTTAGACTCTATGTCTAATCTGTGAAAATCTCATCAAGGTTTTGATTTCATAAACCTAAGAAATATTGTGTGACACATAGACACCTGTATTCTGGATTTCCTGGCAAAAAGCCCTCGGGCTAAGGCAAGCGTATTCGTATAAATCTCATTGAGGGAACCGTTACGCTACCTGGGGATTTCTGGGATGAGTGATAAACTATGGTCAAAATACACAAGTTCCTAAGGTAAATGGGTCAATTTACCTTGACGTGTTAATGATTCCAAATGGTAATGCGTTACCAAATGGAACCATCCTTTTGTATCTTAAAAATCCTTGAATCCTTGAACTAGTTTATCATCAAAGTTTAAATACTTTCTCATTCTTAACCAAAATAATATTCCTGTTAATATTAAACCTATCCTACAATTCAACTCTTACGTTTAAACGTTGAACGTGTAACGTGTAACAGTATTGAACTCGGCATTTCATGTAACTATTTCTATACCTTGACCTCGTATCTTGGGAAGTCCTTGTATTTTCCTTTCGATTATGAATCGAATGTTCACATCTCATTGTGATGTCGAATCATTTTATCCTTGATTTCGTCTTCCTGATTTTAATTATCCAAGATTTGAACACTACAACAAATTTCTGTTATCTTGAACTTTGATCTTAAGCTGGTAATCATGATTTTCTCTTTTGCTACATTGTTGTAACTTGAAATTTCTTGAAAATCCTAAATTGATATTCTTTTCTTTTCACTGTTTTGTCAAACTTCGTACCGTCTGCACTGTGGGAGATGCAAGAGTTTGTAAGTCAGTCTATGACTAATAACACTCGTACCTCCTAAACAATTCTAACTCATCAAAACAGGGGTGATTCCCTTGCTTTGATGATTCTCTATACGTTTCGATAAATGGTTTCCAATCATGTGTTTTATGAAAATTCATCCTCTGGATTGGAGTGATTACCTTATTTTGAGGATTCACTTCAATTATCTTCTTTGGAATGGCATTTCACAAATGACATGACCTCACCAAATAGGATTGAAACCCGTACTTTGGTGAAAAATGTCAATCTTCGATTGTTTTCTTGTTATTATGAAATTCAATCATCAAGATAGGCGTGAATTCCATACCTTGATGATAATTTCATTCTTATGGATTGTATTCTCCCAAATGAAATGATCTCATCAAAGTAGGAGTGGATTCTGGATTTTGATGAACAAGTTCATCCTGTTATATTTTGTTTTTGTAAAACTTCATCGTTAAGATAGGAGTGATTTCCCTTACCTTAATGGTGAGTTACCTCGTCTTATTTCTATGGATCCTTAACAATGAATTGGGATCGAACTTTTTGATTGGTAAGTTAATGGTCATATCTTGGGAGTACACCATCAAGTTAGGAGTGAAAACCACACCTTGATAACTATTCTTATTTCTTGATCTTCAACTTACCATGGTTGTAATCAAGTGACGAGAAGCATGTAGTAACTTGAAGGGTGGGTGAATCAATGTTGGTGATTCAACCTATCAAGCCAAAGCATGATCTCTGAACTAGACCCGATTGTTTTAGGTTGATTTTGATTCCAAGCTTGAAGCATGTAAACACTTAAATCAAATTCTTTCCCTTTATCTTCATATTTTGACTCGATCTAGCTACATCGAACCATTTATTCCTTACTTATCAACTTTCATTTTGAGTTATCATTAAAACATGATTGCGTAATGATAGCTTCCCAAAACAACCTTCCTGCCAAATAAAGACATTACTAATTTGTGTTCATGGCTTGATGAACGGCGTGTGCAAGCCGTACTTGGGAAGCTACTGGTGTTTGCCTTTATCCGCAATATCCTGAATTATTTAAATTTTAATCCAATCGTGAATGCTATCTTCGTTGATCAATGCAATTTCTATTACTGTGTCATTTCTTGGACCATCTTTGAACTCCTCATAAAACCTCTATTAATCTTCTGAATGTTTTTCCCTCAAAACCACACTTATTCTGAAAACCCATTATAATGATTTTCTTCATACCAAAGTTAATCTTTAATCTTAACAAAAACGATACTCGTATCAACGTTACACCAATAACACCTTGAACCCTCATTGACATGCGTAAACAAGAATCGATCACCTAGAAACCCGTTAAGGTTATTTGCTTGAAAAGCTCTTATGAATTCCATCCAAAAACATCCGGAACTCATTTTTCATGTTCGTTAAGCCGAGTCCCGTATCGATCTTATGTATGGCGTTTCACACATGACAATTTTTTTAACTGTATTGAACTGTTGGAATACCAACGTTTATCAGTTAAAAATTTTAAAGGAATGACTTGCACACTTTGTCAAGGAACATATAAGATTTTGAACGGTGAAACTTAACAAACTTAAGAATCATAGTCAAACTTATTGAATTTAAACATTCCCAAGAGTGCACTCGTGGACACGAAAAGACATTTAAGTCTCCTCATAACCTTAAAATTTATTTCTCATGATTAAATTCGGGACGAAATTTCTTAAAGTAGGGAGACTGTAACATCTCGTATTTTACGTTAAATAAAAATTTAAGGCGTTTAAACTTATGAACCATTGTGGTCATATACGAAACTTATAGGTGGCTCATACATATCACGTTGATTTGTCTTTTAATCCTTTAAAGATTATAATGAGTATAATTATATAATAAATAATAATAATAATAATAATAATAATAATAATAATAATAATAATAATAATAATGGTAATGAAAATAATAATAATATTAATAATAATAATAATAATAATAAATTTATAAATTAATTTAAGTGATTAAATAAGTCCAGGGACTAATTTTGTAATTTTAAAACATGTTTTAAAAGGTTTGAACATGAAATACTAAAAGAGGCAAAGTTGAGGGACCATTCTGTAATTTTTTTAAAAAAACCCAACCGGCCCTCCCCTTTCCCCCGCCGGCACCGTTCTCCGGCCAACACTCCGGCCAACCACCAATGACCAAAATGCGCGGTTTAAGTTCAATTAAATGCCACCAACATCACCATGTGCAAGATTCGAACTCACGAGCCAAAAACGATTTAAAAATGGAACACTCAGTGCGATCTGGAACATCCCCGCGTGGTCGGCTGCTTTTACAGGCCAAGATCGCACTAACAGTCAATAATAATTCAATTAATCCAACCAAAACGATCACTTAACTATCTGTAACCTATTCCTAATTTCAAATTCATCTGAAACGAACACAAACATAGAATTCGAACACCCTCTCTTTCGCGACCTGCAACACTGTTGAAAACCTCAATTCGAGCTCTTTCTCTTGCAATTGACAGAGGGCTTCTCATCTCTACGTTCATTCAAAGCTTCCTGCAAAGTTAATTTTATTACTAACAACGTTTGCACCATGAACCAACATTCACCTCGTCGCGACCGTTCCTGAGCTCATTGTCCATCAATTTCTCACGAATTCAGGTAATTACATTAGGGCTTATGTTCGTTTTTACATAAGGAATCAAAGCCCTATGTTTGATTTCGTTAACTATTTCATTTGGATGTTCAATTTGATACGAATCGAATTCTAGGGTTCTTGGATTGGGGAGTTCTTTGGAACCTGTTTAAAAGATTTAAGAACCGTGAACTAATGCGGCCATGGCCTTGGTTCACCGGTTACACACATTGCTCTCACAGTGGAGGTCCCGGGTTCGAACCCGGCAACCCCCATTCTTTTTTAAAAGGCCTTTTTGGCCCTTAAAAATTGCATAAAATTCTAAAAAATTACAAAAAATCAGTTTCATACATTTAAATTTATGAAAGCATTTAACCATTTTCTGTAAAAATTTTTGTTTAAAAACCTTAACATTTATTATATAAAACATTATTTACAAACATTATAAATAGTTATTTTTGCAATTATATATATATATATCTTATCTTGTAAATTTTACAATTGATTTACAAAGGTAAAATTTTGAGTTATCTTATAAAATAGATAATAATTAAATCGTTAAATTATTACTTGACACCATGTTATCTTTAATTATAATCAATCATGATAAAATAGAAATTTTATAAATTCATAAAATATTTACAAGAGTTATTTCAACTAATAGTTTAGATTAATAAATTGTCATTGGCCAACATGTTATTTTAGTCATTATTAGATGTTGTTTATTTCATAAGATTACAAGATTTATTTTATATCTAAACCTTATCAATAAATATACTTAATTACCCTTATATAATAAAACTGATTAATAGAATAATTCTTTTCACTTATTCAAAATATAAACAAATACATTATATAAATTCAATTACTGGACAAAACTCCACCTAAAACCCTAGTTCACGTTAAAACATTAAAGCTTATTATTAAGACTTTAACCTTGTGAATATATTTACATATTTAGGTGCCTTGTAACGATTCATGTTGGAACGACGCCTACTATTATTCTTATTAATCGTCATTATATACTTATTTGACAAGTGAGTTTTCCTTGCCCCCTTTTACTTTTTTTCACACCATTTTGGGGTGAAACATGATACTTATACATTACACACTTATAAACGTTTGAGACTTGTAAAGCACTTGCAATTCATCTTATATCTTGTCATTGTTATTTGTATGTTGTAAGTGATTATATGAGATACATAGTTTGTTACAATCATTAACTATTGCTAGCCTGGCGACGTCTTAGATCTTTGGGCCTGACAAGCCTATTTGGTGCTAAAGTCGATGTATTGCCGACTCCTAGGAGCCGTATGCTTGTGCACTAGGGAACCAATACACTTAGCCAATCTTATATACTTGTAATCAAGTCGAGGTTTGATTGTGAAGATATGTGTTCTATAACCTTACTAGCTTATAACCTATGACATGAATTGCTACTTATAATCTTTTCATATTATGTATGAAAACTTGGTAAACTCACCAACTATTTTTAATTGACCTTTTATTTTTATCATGTTTCAGGTAACCCTCGAGTTTAGAGTGATCTTTTGAAGCTTGCAATAAAACTAGGATGTGGACCTAGTTAAATAAATGAAATGTTATGTTATGTTTGATATTTGCTTGAATGTATTTCATGATTGAGACTTATGTTGTAATTCCTGTTGAAACTATTAATTTGAATATTTACACTTAAACATAGCGTTATGTGGCTATGAACAATCGTAACTCTCACGCCTCGACGATTCCGCCGTCAAGGTTGGGGTGTGACAGATGGCTATGAACAATCGTAACTCTCACGCCTCGACGATTCCGCCGTCAAGGTTGGGGTGTGACAGATTGGTATCAGAGCCCATAACTATAGGGATTTAGGTTATTAGAAATGGTGACCTAGACTATAGTTGCATGAACCTCATAGAAAGATCCTTATACTTTTATGCTTACATATTGTTTAAATGCTACATAATGCTATGCCTTTTGTGCAACTTGATGCCTTAGCATAGGATTGCCTTATGTATGCTTAAAACTTAGTTACTTGACTCCTTAAACTTAACTTTGACTTTTGACTCTCCCCGACAAATGAACTTCCTAAACCTATTCTCAACGACATGTGGAATCTACACTTATCATCGTGGATTTAATTCCTTAGACTCTATGTCTAATCTGTGAAAATCTCATCAAGGTTTTGATCTTGTGACACCCTACAAATATCCCACATCGGCCGTGGACAGGAGAGATTCCTGGTTCATAAGGAATGTCTGGCCTCTAATATCAACAACGCGTTTTGGGCGTATTGGCTGTGGATGAGAGGAGAACTCCACAGTTAAGCGTGCTCAGGTGGGAGCAATCTAGGGATGGGTGACCTCCCTGGGAAGTTTTCACCCGGGCAATCAAAAGCAAATCCGTGAGCTCCTCGTGGGCGAAGCGGACAATATTGTTGGTGTGAGAGGCTGGGTGTTACAGAATGGTATCAGAGCCACTCCTGTGCCGTTCGGGGTGTGGGACATACCTCACCAAGGATGGTGACTTCTCGGGCTCATCGAGGACGATGAGTCCAAACAGGGGGTGCTTGTGACACCCTACAAATATCCCACATCGGCCGTGGACAGGAGAGATTCCTGGTTCATAAGGAATGTCTGGCCTCTAATATCAACAACGCGTTTTGGGCGTATTGGCTGTGGATGAGAGGAGAACTCCACAGTTAAGCGTGCTCAGGTGGGAGCAATCTAGGGATGGGTGACCTCCCTGGGAAGTTTTCACCCGGGCAATCAAAAGCAAATCCGTGAGCTCCTCGTGGGCGAAGCGGACAATATTGTTGGTGTGAGAGGCTGGGTGTTACAACATACATATCTTTCAAGGTTTAATCACAAGCATGTGTA
The DNA here is from genome assembly GCA_024085815.1 of Flaveria linearis. NCBI lineage: Eukaryota > Viridiplantae > Streptophyta > Magnoliopsida > Asterales > Asteraceae > Flaveria > Flaveria linearis. The sequence goes on along the minus strand of CM044005.1, from coordinate 10,853,085 downwards.
ATGTAACCTTGAAAGTTGGGGTTTCAACAAGACATAATATTCCAGCCCAAAAACAGCCTATAACATGTCTAATAACATCTTTTAAAACCAATTTCAAAAGATAAAACAAGCAAGTCATCCACATAACCGGCTCTTGATGCCATTGTTGGGTTTGTTAGAACACTAAAACATAGTTTAACCTTTTAAACTTTCAGAAAACGCAGCGGATGTAAAGGATTATAACATGTTTATAATCTGAAAATTTTGTGTTCTAAATGTAGTTTTAATATGAAAAACAAAACCCAAAACAATAGGATCTTAAATATGTGAATGGACAAGCTATGAACATACACAAATGTACATAAAATCACAGCTTGAATAAGCTGTGATATCTACCTTCCTGCAGCAGAATATCGACCAAAGATTGATGTTTTTGGATGCTTGAAACGACCAAGAACTCAAGTGTAGAGGTCCTCAAGTGTTTATACCCCAAGCTTGTATGCTAACACCTTCTTGTTAGGAAGATTCACCACCAAAAGAAGCTTCAAAACCCTTCAAAATACAGCTGCTGGAACCGTAGGTTTGAGAGGCGAAGAGAGAGCTTTTTGTGTTGCATGCATATGAGAAACATGATCATAGAATACAAGAACCTTTCTTGTTATTAGAACACTTGATGAACAACATATGAACACTTCAAGAAGCACACAAATCAGCTCATAAATCTGCTACTTCTTGCTGAAAAAACCGTAAGGTTTTTAGAGAGAGGGAGAGATTTCTCTTGTGTCTTGTGTGTCTTGCATGTGTTGTTTTTAATGATCAAGTTAGTGGAGCATGTGTTGGTGTTTACAAGAGAATCACTTTGTTGAGAACAACCCAAGCATGCATGTCCCACATGCATGTTTTGTCTCCCATTTGAAGCAAAAAAGGGACGGTTTTTGGATCATTTAAAGGAAGAATTCCTTTACAAATAATAATCCACACACACATGTATTTTCTAGTATTTTGACTAGTTTATACAATTAACCAATTAATTGTATAAGTAGTATACTCTCATTATTATTTGGTGTTATATAACTAATTTAAATAACACTTCAAATAATATTATTGAACAAGATATCCTAATAAATTGTTCCATCTCATATGCAACTTATTTAGAAAACCCATTTTCTAAATTTGGTGTAAATATTTAATTGCATGATCATATCATCAATTAAATATTAATTGGTGTTTGCTAAGCTTGTTATTGGGTATAACCCGACTTGGATCATAACGTACTAACCACATCAATATTCTAAGTGTCTTGGGCACATAAAACCCTACAGTTTACCATGAATTCGTCTTGATTGTTGGTAACTCATATCTAACCATGTTGAGAAAATACCAAAATTCTACACATGTGGAATTATAGGATAGGGATTAAATGCTAACAATTTATTATTACGATAATCCACTGGAGGTCAATAGCAAGCCACGTCGTCACTATAAGTTAAAGTTACAGTGATAAAACTAATACAATGAATGTTAAAAAAATGTAAAAAACAAAACAAAACTATACTTAAATTAAAGATATTAAACGATTTATTTAATGGTGTAAATTGTATAAAAAATAACATCATGCAAAAAGTAAAGTATGTTTTAAAAAGAAGTTTTTTTAAAAAGTAAGAAAAATTTTGAAAATGAGGAGAAAATCGTTACATCTGTGGTGTAACGTGATAATATAATGCAATCTAAAAGTTAGTTACACTATATAATTATAATGTAAGTGTTCATTGTATTATGTTTAACGGATTATCGTAATAAACAGAGTTAATAAAAAATTCAATGTAATCATTTATTAGTATTAAATTAGTTTTCTTTATATATGAATAACTTTATTACGTATAAACCACCTCAACTTTATAATATGTGCCCACATATGTTAAGAACATTTAGTGATATCTAAATATATAAGTTTTGTCCTTCTTTAAATAGTTAATTGTTCCTAGATTCTTTTTCTAATCATGAAAAGGGTAATGCGCGCTATGATAACAAAAGAAACTAAAGGACTAATAATATCAACAGACATCTTAACATAGACATTAATGTTTCATAAACACCCTCGAAAGACATCTTAGAAAAATCCTTTTCGTATAGAAACATTTTAAGAGTACGTTTATATGCATGCGTAAATGTAAAGTATGACATCAACAACATTATCTACGTGATCATAAAACATGCAATAGATAAATACAAGTGTTTTTTTCTTATATTAATTTTTTATATGTTGTTTTTCCTTGAAAATTTTAATGATCTAGTATAATAATTGTTGATTTATGATTACAAGATAATGATATGTTCACTTTTAGTTTCCACTAGTATTTAGCCCATCGCGTTGCGGGAAATGTAAAACCATATCAAGTAATATCAATGTCACGTTACTGTCAACTTATTAAAACTCGTATTAAAAACAATAAACGAAAAAATAAACTGAAAAATATATTAGAAAATAAATAAGGAGATCTAGGACCCGATCCTTACGTCGCGGCCTTTAAATAGAACAAAATATGCGTAAAAACATTGAAACCACACACGTACGTTGCGACATGTTAACTCGTATAATTTAGACCAAATGTAAAACGGAAAATTTATAAAAGATAAAAAATATAGAGGGCCAAAGTTAAAGGTGAAAAATTATAGTAGTTAAATTATAAGAGACGTAAAAATATTTAGGTTAAAAGTCTGAAAAATAAAAACAAGAAAAAACCCAAAAATAGGTACAACCCACTGAAGATTAAAGTACAAACCATATAATATAAAAAATTGATAATTAATAATATATATAATTAAAATACTCAACTAATTTCATTATAAATAGTCATTTCAATTACGATTGGATGGTAAATGCTCTTACCTGTTGATAAGAAAACTCATTTCATCGCAATGTTATCGCAGTATATATTCTAATTTACATGAATAAATTCACATCTAAATATAACATTTATTTGATTTTGAATGATTATATAAATAACGTTGTTTTCATCTTAAATATTTATAATCATATTATTTTGGGTCAACAACGGCATACTTATGCTTTCGCATACATGTCAGTATTGACACTGAGGATTTAGAGACCCGAGGCTAGTTGAAAAATGGCAACAAACGGAAAAAGGTTCTCTTACAACTTTAGGTTGTAAATTGTTTGTGGCTGATGGACTAATTAAATAAGTTAAATTAAGTCGTGTTTGTGTAAAATAAACTAATTTTAAGAGTTTAACAAGTTAATTAAAAATACATAATGATCGATTCTATAGACAGTTAAAAAAACTATATATGCGTGTTTTATATAGCCTTTTTAAAATTTTGTAGGCATGTTCTAAAGGGTCCTGTGCGATCTCCCATTCACGATTCACCCCTCCCTTAGGTTGCCCGTGACACATGTGCCCACACATATAAATACATAAAATTTAGACAACTTTACTTTGTGTAAAATTAATAACTTTATTTCCTTTAGTTTTATGCAGTTTAGTAAAATAAGAATGTTTTTTTGTTTTACTCCAACTTTTAAGAATTACATAATGCTCACAACACTTACTTTAAAAGACTTTACTCCATGAAAAATAATACGAACATATTTAATTCTAGACGGATTACCAAAATAACTATTATTTAGGTCTTATACATCTTCCGACAAAAAACACTTTTATAAATAAAATTACAGAATGATAAAACGTCTATAACTTAACCAGTTATTGTCACGTAAGGTTGCAAAATGGCCCCAGCTCTACTCAAAATAATTAATTACATTCACAACGACTTCTTTTTGTTATTTTATAACTATAAGATGTGACAGAATTCTAAACTATAGATTTTTTAAAGGGGGTGACTCAAGCTTAGAATCTTGCTTTCAACGTACACCTTTGTTCAATGTAAAACTTAAACAATCAATCACTCAAAAAGATATGTATTTTCTAGTTTCTACTACATTGATACTATTAGTGATTTAGTTCACAAGCCTTTTGGTTCTAAGTTATAAATATTATTATGATTAAACATATTGATAAGGGCGAGCTCAGTATAACTTTTTAAATATATAACTATATTTATAAGAGCATGTTTAATACATAACCAATTTAGAAAAAAAAATATAAAGTAATATTTAGTTCATTTGGACTTATTGAATGAAAATTGAGCACGTACAATAAGATGATGAAAATAGATGATTAAAAAACACTTTATATATCACATTAAAGTAACGTACAGAGGGATATACGATTCTCGCATTTTGTTTATATATGTATTTTCCTAATGAGATTTTTTAAGTTGGAGACTAGTTTGAACGCAACACTTTATATTTTAATATGGAGATAATGGTTATCACCTACGCTTCTTGAAACCACGTAACAAGTGAGATCTTTATTAGCTCCGTTTATATGTTTTACATATAATATGCATTTATTAAAAGTCACACTTTTTAGAACATCAAACACACACCTTCGTCTTATCGTGTCTCTAAATTTATATTACTGTCCATCATAAAACTCAAACCATCAAACTTGTAAAAAAAACATAATTATATACACATACCAGATGCAATTGTCTTCTGATCAAATGACATAAGAGTGACGATTTAAGTTTGAGATTATAAAATCTTATGTTCAAACCTAACTTAAAATGATTTTTTCATAGTGATGAGTTCATCATTAATGATGATCTTAGACAAGTTAAGTTTGAAACGTTAAAATCAGTATAAACGGTATATGCGTTAAATATCATTATAGTATAAGTGATTGTGGTATTGAAAAACAAGTTAAGGAATACTTTTTTGTAGCAAAAGATTAAAAGAATAATAACAGCAAAGATGGGTGTAATGGGACACAGAAAGAAAGAAGCAAAGCAACAGCTGCTCTTCTGCTACCTTCTTCCACCATTTTCTCTTTCATTCCTTCATCAACACTCCACCTGCACCTCATTATTATTATTATTATTATTATTAGGGTTTTCAGACCTTCAATTTCATCTCTTACACCACCAACATCCCACCGTGATCCGCCCAAATCCCAACCAGATCCGACCCACCACCACCATCAATAGCCCCTATTGCACCCCAATTTTCCTCTGCATTCGTTATTACAGTTAACAGCTTTGATATACTGCGTTAGAAGCAGTTGAAGCGGTTTTGACTTCCGTACAGGTAAGTCAACATATTCGTTTTACTGGTAGCGTGAGGTTGAAATTGGAGATAAGTTTTATCCTGTTCCGGATCTAATTTGTTCGAAAACGGAGCGATTTCAATCATTTCATGGGAATTTGGTTGATTGATATGAGTTACGAGAGTTTGTAACGTCGCATTTGAAGTTGGAATTCAGATGAAGTGAATCTGTGGGTGAATTAGGTTGTTTCAGCCTTCAGGTATTGTTGTGGTGTACGGAGTTTTGAGAATGGGGTTGAATTTGGGGTTTGTGTTTGTTGGATGAATTGAGTAGGAGAAATGCCTGTTTCACCGGCGACGAGATGTTCTCCCGGGAGGGAGTCAAGAGGTGGTAATCATAAGAGAGGGTGTAGTCTTGAGAGTGGGATAGTTATCAAGGAGAGAGATGATGATCTTGCTTTGTTCAATGAGGTGCAGAGCAAAGAGAGGGATAACTTCTTGCTGCAATCTAATGATGAATTTGAAGACATTTTTGGTAATTTCATATGCTTTTTGTCATGTGATGTACAACAGTACAAGATAATCTTCTTTTATTTGAACTAGTTGAATTTGTGTGAATTGTGATCTTTGTTTACCCTTTAGATATCAAACAGCTAGTATATGTGGACATAAACCTAGGGGCGTCAAACGTTTCAGGATGGCGGGTTGATAAATTTATGTCGTAAGCATGTTAATCGGTTTGTGGGTTTTATAACGGGTTTAATGGGCGGTAAGCTGGTTGGCGGTTGAGTTGACTAATGAAACGGGGCAAACAGGTCAACCCAAACATGATCTGTAAGGGGGTTAGATATGATAACCAAAGCCTAAGTATTTCCATGTCTTGTTGGAAAATGTCACCCAACATAAACCTTGTGCACATTTTTTAAAGGGAAAAAATAGATTTTGTTACTTGTTACGGCTGGCACATGATTGTTTTGCTGTCTAATTTTGTTTTTGCAGTGACCAAGTTACGACATTTTTCAGATCACAAGATTGGAGTAAACACTGCTGCTCGAGGAGAAAGCAGTGATCTCCTCAATGCAGTGGATGAAAAGAATGATTACGAATGGTTTGTAGCTTTTTGCTTCTTATCTTGATTCTAATGTCTTTTATCATGTCAAGTTAATTGCTCATTAGTATTTATGCTAATTTCGTTTTTGGGAATGAAGGTTAATAACTCCTCCTGATACTCCTCTGTTTCCCTCATTGGATGATGAGACGCCTCAAGTTATTCCTGCGCAGAGGGGTAGACCTCGAGCTCAACCCATTTCAATCTCCAGATCATCAACAGTAAGTCATTAATGCTGGTCATACTTATAACTAATAAGCAGTGTTTGGTATGAAGGAATAAGAGAATGAACAGAATGCTTCGTAACTTCATAATGAGAAAAAGTTGTTTGTTATATATGTTCCTTCCAGTTTTCCGATCTTCATTCCATGAGCAGAAGCTGTTTTCCTTCTCCTGGTTCCTTCATGGAATGGAATAATAAAAAACAATATAGCCAACTTTTTTGTACTTTAATTAATATTTTTTTATATTCCATAGTAACTAATTCTTTTAATTTATTTGATAGTTTCTTGATCACTTGGTTTAATTCTTTATATTTGCGAATTAATATCTTGATATTTTCTTATTGAACTATGCATTCACTAAAATGAAAGTTATAATAAATATTTTATATATGTAATATTAATAGAAACATGTAACTAAAGGTATCTCACAATTTCAAATAGTAGTGATTCACATTAAATGGCTTTTTGACATTTGTTTATAAATATATGAAAGCACGCCAAACAGTATATTTGAATGATTATTCGGTTCCTACTGGCCAACCAAACATGATGATGGAATGGAATGCCTCGTTCCATTAACATGTTCTATTACCATGTCCTTTCTGTTCTTTTGTCATTCCATTCAGTCCTACGAAAATCATACACGAATGTGTTCATATGAAGTTGTACCTCTTTTTAGTTTTCATGCATCTAATTTATACTTGATTATAGATGGAGAAGAGTCACAGAAGCAGTAGAGGTAGTCCAAGCCCAAATCGCTTTAGCCCATCTCCGCGTTCTCATGAACCCGCATTTCAACCTAGAAACCGGGCCACATTAGCACCTAGTTCTAGCCCACCACCTACCCGCAGGCCAGCTACTGGATCAAAAAGGCCATCTTCCCCATCAAGCAAACCTTCCTCACCATCTCCACGGGCTTCTACACCAACTTCAAGAAGATTAAGTACTGGTTCTACTAGTACTACGAAGGGTATTTCGGGAAATTCAGTTTCACCAAAGATAAGGGCATGGCAGGCAAATATTCCTGGTTTTTCCACTGAAGCACCACCAATCTGAGGACTTCTTTAGCTGACCGGCCTGCATCTTTCACACGTGGATCCTCACCTGCTTCTAGAAATGGGAGAAAATCGAAGTCACCTAGTGCTTCTAGAAACATCAGCTCGCCTCATAGTAAAGGTTCAATCAAATCTTCTGATGATGATGTTGAATCTCTACCGTCCATTACGTCGATGGGTCAGAACAGTCGAATTCAAGGAGAGTGAGCGGGTTTAGGAATAATATTTATAATAAAGTTCCTTCTCCCCAAAAGTCAAGCAGAACGGTTTCTTCCAGCTCTACTCCAAAACGATCCTTTGACATGGCACTTCGACATATGGTAATTAACTATAACTATCTTTGAGTTCTATCTGGGGCAAACTATACAGATTACAGAATAGAATTGAATGTTGCACTTTCTTTGCGGGTTTTGTAAACGACCTTTAGTTAGTCTAAAATAGAAACCAACTTTTTCAAATTAATACCATCTCTACAATCAGACTTATTCCAACTGATTTTACCTGTTAGTTGCTGTTGTGGCACTGGTTGATGCCATGCCAGCCACACATCAGATGCCACACATGCAGATAGTTTTTAAAATTTACATCTTAATATCTTATACGTATACATAAGATGTTTCATCTTCATCAACTATGTTAAAAAATCTAACAAAAAAGAAGTTGTGACTTGCTACCGTTTCAACAGCACATCCAGTGCTAAAATTGGTAATAAGTTGCTAAAATTGGTAATAAGTTGCAACTTGGCTTTGCTAAGGTTAGTAATAAAGGCGAGTTTATAATTTACACCTAATTTACCGTTTTCTAAATTCAGGAAAATGTGTAGAGTTTGTTTCTTTTTCTTTTGCAATTTCAGAGTACTACTTTTTAACTATAAGAACTGTTCTTGTTCTTCAAGGCAATGTATGAGGAGATGACATTGTTTAACTTTTTTTAATTATTTTGTAGGATCATAGAAAAAGTCCCCAAAATATGTTCAGACCACTACTCTCGAGTGGCCCCACTTCAAATTTTTATGCTGGGAAATCAACTCCCGCTTGGAATACTTCAGTAACAACTAGCAGTAATGCAAGTTCTGATCTAGGCACTAGTGGGCCCCATGATATTGAAGAAAATGAAGGAAACGATGATGATGCCACCAGCGGTATTACAAAGGTCCCAGATTCTAATGTTGATGATGAAATAATGTTCGTATTTGAAAAACCGGATACTTTAATTGAAGATATGAGTGAAACCCATGAAATTTCACCAAATGAAGAGTGCATTGAAAATCTTGTGCAACATGACACAGCAACTTCTGTAGTTTTGGATGATTTCAACAGCCTGGGTGATATGTTAGTTTGTTCAAGATGTGTTGTGAGTACTCTGTTCTAACACAAACAGAAGATGAAATTAAACTTTGTCTGAATTGCCAAGAGTCCGCTTCATCTTTGACCGTCAGTGATACTGTGACAAGCGCAGTCGCTGTGGCTAGTTCTGAAGCAGAGTCGACTATGTCAGACAAGATCACGAATTAGTCAACAACTCAATGAAGCCTCAGTTGACGTTACTGAAAGATGAATCTCCAGAGTTGACTGGTATGGGCGAATCACAATCTGAGCAACATGAAGATTTAGTCAAGGATGGTGGAGAACATGAACTGACCCAACTCAACCATGACGTAATAAGTCAACCAAGTTTAAGTTACAGTGACTCAAGGGAAGAGCAAATTCAACACACTGTTGAATTTACAAGTCAAAGGATGTATCTATAGAAGGAGAAGGTATTTCAGTAATGCTCAAAAGGTCTAGTAGTGTAAAGGGGCCTGTTGCACGAAGCAGGAATTTTTCAGCCAGTAGCATTTCTTATGATGCTATTTCATATATGTCTGCTTCATCTTCTGTTGACTTTGGGCCTCGTTTACAAAGCCAGCTAAGTAGCAGGAAATCAGACACTGAAAATTACAAATATGACCCAATGAGCGTAAAACATCGACGTAGTATGTCATCTTTTTCTGGAACTTCTAGTCATGCTTTCCATCCTTCTAGTGTTGGAACAAGCACACTTGATTCATTTGAGGTATCCGTTGTCCATGTGGAGAGAGATGTTGCTGAGTCTGCATCTGCGGGTCCTCAGGAAAATCCAAGTGAAAATGACACATGCACTGAAAATGTTGATTCAGGGGAAGTTCTGTTACCTGAACTTTCAAATGTTGATGAGCCTTCGTTGTGTCATAAAGTTGAAGATTTGGGAGAAGATACTAATGCTTTAGTGACTTGTATGGCTGATTTGGAGAAGATGCTAACGCTTTAGTGACTTGTACTGTTGAGGAAGGTACAAATCAAGCTCCTGGTGTTGATAGCACTGACGTCACAGAGGTTCAATTGAAGGTCTTATCAGAAGGAGAAGTTGATCACACTTGTTCGTCTTCTCCTGCTTCACAATGCCATCTTTCTCAACATTCTGAGACCAGCATAGAAGAATTTCAGGACCCCATGTTTCTGCTGCAGTTGGTAATGATATGGCAGTTTCTGCCATGGATTTGAACACCTCAAATCATTCAAGCTGCATCATTGGTACGTATATCTATACCTGTAAATTATCAGTCTCTTTTTGCATTCTCCTTTGTCGTTTGGTATACTGAGATAGAAAATGGCAAGAGACCTGGTCACGCAGGTTTGTTAAGATGTCAAAACGGGCTCATTTGAACATGTTAAATTTCTGCTGGTTGGGTTGACCTGGAAACGTTTTTATTCATAAATATGATTATTAAACTGTCTGTCACAATATCGTTATGTACTTAAAGAAAAGGATTTAAGATGTGATAAGCATTAAACTACACGTACACGGTTTGGTGACTTTTAAGCCATTCAACCCGTTCTACCCATTTCCATTTAGCTAAATCATATATTTATTTAACCACACCACCAAACCTTCATACTGCAGAATTCAAACCCTCACCAACTGCTCGGTTGGTGAGGGGATACACCATTTAGCTAATTTTTCTACTTGACCCATTAGACTGTATAGGTATTAAAATATCTTAATGACAGTCAAACACTTGCATTGACTTATGCGCCAAGTCAACTTTACATGTGTGGTGCATACTGACATCTAACATTTTATTTGTCAGAAGAATCAACTGTTTTGGTTGAAGGCCAAGGAGTAACAAATGGAAGAAGTTTGACGCTAGAAGAAGCAACCGACACGATACTTTTTTGCAGCTCGATATTCACAGTTTAGCCTATGAGGCTGCAACAATAGCCATAGAGAAAAACCCCTCCTGAACCTTCCAGAAACGACGATTACCCACCACTTGTGCCAGCTGCCACTAAAGTTCTTCAGTTAGAAAAGATCTTAGAAGCAGAAAATCAAGCAAACGTCATCAAAATCCCAAAAAATGAGAAAAAGCCAGCGGAAGGAGACACCATGAAAGCTCCTAATAACATAAACACGGGTGAGGAAACGACTTACAGAAGACCCGTATTGTTTATTCTAACATAAGAGAACACAAAACCGCCAATGCTAGAAGCTAAATGCAACTGCAGAATAATGGTGATGGTAAATGCTACTGCAGAATAATGTGATGGTGTTATATAGATGTTTGAGTTTTAAGGATGATTTTGATCTTTAATTTTATTATATTTTTTGATTTTTAGTTTGGATTTTGATGGTGTAATATTGTAAAGTTAATTAGCAGGTGTCATATATAGAACAGAACATACCTATTTAGCAGCAATTGTTGATTGGTGTTTGATGTGAATGATTGATTGTGTCTGGAATGTTTTGTAACTTTGATAAGATTGAAAGTTATATGATTGATTTATTTATGTTTCTTGTTGCTATTATAAGTATGTTGCATCCATAACCTGGTTTGGTCAGTGTTTTAAAACCGACCAGATTAGTTAGTCGTCATATTAGAACCAATGCAGCTCATCAAGTGGCTTTACTGGGTTTGAGCCTGCTTTGACGGATTCCAAACTAGTTGACCCATTTCTTTTTTGTTCATGATTGACGGCATTAGTTGACCATGGTGGTCATGACTTTAAACATTAGTCTTAGCGAGCCATTGAAAACATCGGTCGAGTGAGGAGTGAAATGAGTCTAGATAGGGTTCAATCAGAACTTTAAACCTTTAGACCCGGACATCCTTGTCCTAAGTTTTTTGTAATTGGTTGTTTCCATTTAGCATGATAGATTGGTTCATGCAAATAGTAAAGTTGAAAATGTGTTTTTTTCTATTTTCCTTTATTTGATAACAAATGAAGATGTTTGTGGGTTAATTACTTCTCTCTGTGTATCATTTGGATACTTTATGGTATTGATTAATACATCAACTCGATAATCACATATTTGTTTAATTGTTTATCAGCAACATAATATTTCATGCTACGGGATAAACCAACTTTTATGTGTAAAATGTATGTGCGTTCCCTTGTCTTGTCTTAGAAAACCTTATCTTTTGTAAACATTGTTAATAGTAACATACACAAAGTAAACCTTAATGTCTTGCATATCCTAATTTTTAACATATTTTTAATAGTAACATGTGCAAAACAAAAGTGCATCCTAAATGACCAAACGAACTTATATATAAGAGTATCACCAATAAAAGTATTAAAAACTATAAAAAACATGTCTACTCTACTGACATATTAGAACTACAATAGTCTTTAAATTTCAAAAAAATTTCTAATGAAAAGACTTAAAACCATTATCATATCACCACCATCTTTTATTTTTAACCATTTATTTCTTTTCTCTCTCTCTAATATACCTATGTGTATATGGTACGCGGCCCACACAAACTTATTTTTGAGAGTTTATGAGAAGAACGGTCCTCAAAAACACCATATCCAAACTCCAATAGTAAGTGTTCACGTGGTTGTTTTTAGATATGAAAAACACATATTGAAGATGTTTAATGCTATCAAAATATGCAATCAACTAATAATATTCATATCTCGTATAACTGTTTTATTTTGAGGTAAAATGTAACTTTTAAGTGTTTATTTTTTATTTTTAAATACCCTTTAAATATCATATAATTTACTATTACGGATTTACATATTTACTGGTATATACACCCCTCAAGTTACAACATAAACAACCTATATTAAGATCATCAATAACACTTGATGATTCGCTTAATGTAGTAACGTCATAGTGGTCCATTCACTCTTTCATGGAAATAAATGCATATGATGATACCTTCGAAAAGTTGTAGGCCACGCTACCCTACAAAGGTCTTGTAGCGAAAACACTCCTATATTAAGTGTAGAACAAAATTTAATGTCACTCCATAACTTTTATAATAGTTATGGTTACAATACATATTAGCTTTTATGTACTATGACCGGTGAATATGCATGAAGTTTTTCAAGGTTGAAAATGACACAAGCTAAGTTTAGAATCAATTTTATTAAGTTAAGTTCATGTTTAAATATGAGCTTAAAATGTAAAGTTTATATAAACTCATATCGAAATTTTATTATGACTTTTTAAGAAATGTGACATGGTGAGTGCTAGCGTATATGTGAAATTATTGTAAACTAGCTTAATTATTATCAAGTTATTAATGTTCAAGCGGGCTCAAGTTTATTCAATAAAACTAGCTTAATAATATGTGAAATTATTGTAAACTATAGCTTAATTATTATCAAGTATTAATGTTTCAAGCGGGCTCAATTTATTCAATAAAACTAGATCGAGCTCTAATACGAGTTTTGTTAAACATTAATGAACCAAACTTTATAGGCAATAACATTTTTTAGTCAGGATTCTCAAATCAAGTCAACGTGTATCATAATGGATCGTTAATTAAGTTCAAATCGAATAAAGCTTAACATAAAATTATCCAATAAGTAATCTTGACTTGACTAATTTTTTTTATTTACATGAACAATACATTAACCATATCTTACAAACTTTATAGGTACATAAGTTGTTTGTATTGCCGTTTATTTGTGTACGAAACTAAGGTTTTAAATTTCTATGCTAATTATATGTATTTTAAGGTTTATCTAATCAGTTGTGTCCTCAAAATTTTTTTGTCATATGCACATATGCACGTACAGTGACTTTTTTTTTTCAAAACGGGGTGAGAATAACACCCATACTTGTACATAAATATATACAATAATCAAAGTTGTGGAAGAGGAAGGATGTTATGTTAGATAACCGTTGTATGTGTTATATTCATAGCACTACTATACATCATACGGTTTTCATAGTTTTCAATATATTATATTTTTAAAACAAACAGAACTGCATGTATATAATATTTATACACAATGATATTTTGAACGCGAACGCACTCATATGCACTCAAAAGTTACTTCTAAATCTATACAAATAACTTATAAAAATCCGTCACAAACGAAGCTCAAACCATTAACTTTAAAAGTAAGTCACCATTAACTCTAATAGTTTTACTAAAAATAACACCCCGCCCACAATTAGGGATGGACAAATGACACCAATATCGAAATCAAACCAGTACAGTATTGACCTCTTCGCTCTTCATCCAATCATTTTTGTATTAATTTGGTACCCATTTTTCATTAGTTTTTTACATTCAAACACCGTATCAAACATTTTCGGTACCAATACACAATGTTAACGATTTTCAAATCGATACTTTCTATCGGTATTAGCTCGTACGGTATCAGTATCGGGAGTCTGGGACCGAGCTCATCCCTACATACAATGTTGATATATGTAGCAAAAGATAATATTAGTTGGTGATCTGAATCATACCCCTAATAAGAGACTCCTTATACCACTCTCCCGGGTCCACCCATTGTCACA
>CM044005.1:9969991-10154991 GCA_024085815.1 Flaveria linearis | reverse complement strand
TGAAAGTATATATGAATGATGAGATGGAATCACTGTATAAGAATCACACTTGGGAGTTGGTGGATAAACCAGTTGGTCAAAAGCTGGTAGCCTGCAAGTGGTTGTATAAAGTGAAGGATGAAGTCAATAAAGGTGATGGTCCTTGATTTAAAGCAAGGTTAGTTGCAAAGGGATTCACACAAAAGGCTGGTATTGACTACAATGAGATTTATTCTCCTGTGGTAAAACATTCATCTATCCGGGTTATTTTGAGTTTGACTGCTGCCTTAGACTTGAAGTTGCAGCAATTAGATGTAAAAACTGCATTTTTACATGGTAATTTGGAAGAAAAGATTTACATGAGTCAGCCTAAGGGGTATGAAGTAAAAGGTAGCGAGGAAAAGGTTTGCTTGTTGAAAAGATCTCTGTATGGCTTGAAGCAATCTCCTAGGCAATGGTACAAAAGGTTTGATGACTATATTATCAAATATGGTTTCTCAAGAAGTGCTTATGATTCTTGTGTTTATCACAAGGAGTACAACAAAGGTAAGTTCATATACCTATTGTTGTATGTAGATGATATGTTGGTAGCTTGTAGTGATCAAGGGGAGATTGATGATATTAAAAGTCAGTTGATGAAGAGTTTGAAATGAAGAATTTAGGTGATGCTAAGAAGATTTTGGGGATGCATATACATAGGGACAGGGGTAATAAGGTGTTGAAATTATCTCAAGAGTCTTATGTGCAGAAAATCTTGTCGAGTTATGCAATAGAGGGTTGTAAACCTGTTAATACTCCATTGGCTGCACATTTCAATCTATCAAGTAAGATTCTCCTGTTACTGATGAAGAAAGGGAATATATGGAAAGAGTTCCATATGCAAATACAGTGAGAAGTATCATGTATTTTATGGTATGTACAAGACCTGATCTTGGTTATGCTGCTAGTTTAGTTAGCAGGTATTTGTCTAATCCTGGAAAGAAACACTGGGAAGCTGTGAAGTGGATACTCAGGTATCTTAAAGTTACTCAAGGTCATGGCTTGGTGTTTGGATGTACTGATAAGGATCATCAAAACAAGGTGATTGGTTATGTTGATTTAGATTTTGATAAGGATTTAGATAAGAGCAGATCCATAACTGGTTATGTGTTCAAAGTTATGGGGAATATAGTCAGCTGGAAGGCTCAATTGCAGCGTGTAGTAGCTTTGTCTACTACGAGGCAGAGTACATTGCCTTAACTGAAGGAGTTAAGGAGGCAATGTGGCTAAAAGGGTTTGCTGAAGACTTGGGAGTAGAATTGTTAGATGCTGTGGTTTATTGTGATAATCAAGGTGTTGTACAGTTGTCAAAGAACATCAGATATCATGAAAGGACCAAGCATGTGAGGGTGAAGTTTCATTTCATCAGAGAGGTAGTAAACTCTGGTGAAGTTAAGGTGGAAGGTATTGATACAAGTCTCAATCCCGCTGATGCATTTACTAAAGTTTTACCAATTTCAAAGTTTGATTTCTGCTTGAAATCATTGGGTGTTACTTGAAGTCAAATTGGCTTCAAGGTGGAGAATGTGAAGAAAAATGAAGTCCAATTTGTTGATTAGAATCATATTTGTTTAATATGATTTAGTTGATGAGTGCTTCGGAAGTTCGGAAGTTCAAGTTTAGTTCTACGGAAGAAGAATTGGTTCCTACGGAAGAAGAAGTGTTTTCCGTAGGAGGAATAGTTTGAGTGTATTGCTTCCGCAGCAATAGTATAAGGGTGTAATTGTTTCCGTAGGAATAGTATATGGGTGTAAAGTGTCAATTTTGTTTTTAGTTTGTTATTTTCGGTTAGATCTGATTAGTATATAAGGAATCGGTGGGATTAGAGTAGACCACACCAAAAATCTTCTTAATTCCAGTTTCTTCTGATTCTTGTATTCAATTGATTCAATAAACGCGTCTTCTTTGTAACTCTAGTGTGTTCTTGATTGTCGATTTTATTCCGATTTTACAACAATTATGAAAATAAACATTTCAGTGTTCGAACTTGTAATAGAGAAATAAATGATTGCATTTATGAAAGTAGAACTTGAATAAACATACAATTATCAAAATGAACTTTCTACCTCTAATTTCCTCACGCAAAGAGAAAGAGAAAGCATTAGGAATTATTGTCACATTAAGGTGGTGTTTGTCTTTTATAAAAAGCTCGTCCCAACTTCTTCATCTGCGCGCACGCAGACGCGGGTAGAGGTTTTAATAGAACAGACTGTTTGATTTCCGGAAGACATTTTATTTAAAAATGTCTTCCTGAGGTCTTCTTGGGGAAGACATGGACCAGAGTCTTCAGACGGGAAGACATTTGCCTCTTTTCCGCTTCTCCTCTCTTCACAAAACATAAAACACCAGCCACTCCACCTCTTCTCCTCTTCGATCTCCTCTCATCTCCTACCAAGGTTCCCTCCGTCGCGACCTCCGCCGGTTCCCTCCGTCGCCTCGCGACCTCCGCCGGTTCCCTCCGTCGCGACCTCCGCCCGCTCCGCCAGCCCACTGCCTCGCGACGTCCGCAAATAGACTCCCACTCACTGTCAAAGCAGCGTCTCAAGATACAGAAAACAGTCAACAACCCTCATCATCATCATCATCTTCAGAGAGTAATAAGAAGAACCCACTTGCAGTTGTTCTTGATGTTCCTCAAACCATCTGGAAGCAGACGCTGCGGCCTCTGAGCGACTTTGGGTTCGGTCGTCGGAGCATTTGGGAAGGTGGGGTTGGGTTGTTTTTGGTTTCGAGCACTGTGTTGCTCATACTCAGTTTGGTTTGGTTACGAGCGTTTCAATTGAAGTCGAGATTTCGAAAGTATCTTGCTGTTTTTGAGTTTTCTCAGGCTTGTGGGATTCAAACTGGTACCCAAGTTCGGATCAAAAGGGTTACTGTTGGTAATGTGATTCGTGTTAATCCTTCTTTGAAAAGTATTGAAGCTGTTACTGTTGGTAATGTGATTGGTGTTTGAATGTTTTTCATCTGAATAATATTAGATCTATGTGTCTATGTCCAACGGTTCATAATTCATGATTATGCAATTGGGTCTTTAATAATTAACAGTTGGATTATGGTGGTAGAGAAGAGGATTATGCAATTGAGACTTTAACAGTTGGATTATGGTTTTTGTAGTAACAGTTGGATTATGTTGTTTTTGAACAAAGTCAAATTTGGTTTATTGTAACTACAACATATTTTAGCAGTCTGAAGATATTAAAAAATCAAACAGTCTTTTTTTAGCAGACTGCAGACGTTTGGTCCACCTCTTCTGCTGCAGATGTCTGCAGATGTGGTCCGCAGACTGCAGACGTTTTCCTGCAGAAAAAACAAACAGCACCTAAGATTTCTACACTTCCAAGCGTGTTTGACTTTTCATATTTATACGTGAATTCATGATTATAAATTTATAACTGTGAACTTTCTTTCTCCAGGATTATAAATGCAAAATTGTTACAACTTCTAGATCTCACAAAAATAGGTGATTTCAGGTGGTCGGTTTTTTTCATCTAATGTGAGTTTCCTTTTAAGAGTAATCTAAAGTTTCGTACTTGAGTAATATATGAAGATGATTGGGTGGAGTCACTGGCTCGTCAGTGATCTAAAGTAGAGAACTGTTAAATCGCAAAAAGCAACTGTATGTTATAGCCTTATAGGTGTTTAGAGAGAGTAATAGTAAGACGGTTACATGCAAAATAAATATGATATATGTATCAGTTAAAATAATAGGCATAAGCATTTATAAAATTTTGTTTGTTGCTTGTTTAAAGTTGGTTTTTATTGGGAATTAGTATTAAGCCCCTTGAGGGGCGTAAAACAATGCTAAATAACACCAATGACATATCACCACTAGTGACCAACAACACCTAAAAATATCGTATTAAAAAAAATAACAAAACGAAAAAAAATAAATCTGAACGAAAAGTAGACATAGAAACATTAAAACACGCAAGCGAAACGTAAAACATACAAATCAATGAGTAACTCGATCTCGGACGAGCGCGATGTGACGAGCGCATTAAATAGGGGAAAATAAGCGTAAAAATGTTGATCGCGCACACGCCTGCAATATGTTAACTTGCAAATTATAGACCAAAGCGTTAAACGGAAAATTTATAAAACGGGATTAAACATGAAAGAAAAAAATGCCGCGGCTAATTGTAAAAGAGGTAAAAGTATTTGGTAAAAATACAAAAGTTAAATATTAAAAAATTAAAAGATGCATACAACCCACTAAATCGCATGTACAATCCATAACGCATACAATAATTAGTAATTATTATATGCTAGTACTAGTATTGAGTCTCGTGCATTGCGACGAGTGCATAAAACCATGCGAAATAACAACAATGTCATATCGTTGCTAGCGATCTCCAACACTAGAAAAACTCATAAAACAAAATAAATAAGAACTAAAAAAAATAAAACTAAACGAAAAGTAGACGTAAAAATATTGAACCACGCACGTCCGTTGCTGCGTGTAAATGTGCAAAAATTAGACCGACACATATAACACAACACAATTGTTATACGGAATAAACAGAGGTAAATACGTTGAACCACATACGAATGTTGCGACATGTTAACTCGAAAATTTTACACCGAAACGTAAAACAAAAAATATATAAAAGTTGAAAATTATATGAGATCAAATTCAAAAGTGAAAAAAATATTAAGGTTGAATGCAAAAGATGAAAACTATTAAAATTAAAAGTAAAATAAAAAAATAAAGGTACAACCTACAGAACATAAGACAGAACCATAACGTATAACCAAGTAGCAAATTAATAATATATAATATAATATATCATATGTGCACATACAATATTAATGAACAAAGACATTTTTTAAAAGAAGTTATATATTGATTTGTAGAGTTTGTTATTCGATCGCTAGCTGATCAAAGGTGCCAGGGAATGTCAGAATATTCTCTTAATTACTACAAAAGTTTTATGAAAAAAAAATACAAACATAGTTCTCAAAATTCATGTTTTAAACTTAAAATATTTAAATTGTATTTTATCTTGTATTTAGCTTCTGATTATGAAATATAGGAAAAAAACTGGATGTCAGTCCATGCAACATTCACATGCATTGTCGGACTAGCTATAAATTCATTAGTTTTTTTAACCGAATGTTACACCAATATACACTATGTCTGAGTTTGAATCCAGAACCTCCAATCTAAGAAACAAGAGTTTTTACAAATTCATTAGTTGGTTCGAGTTTTTAAAAATTCTTTGGTAATTTATAATTTTATTGTGTGATATGAAATGAATTCAAGATGGGATATATTATAATTTTGTATTGTTCCCCCGGACCCTGCGCAAAGCGGGAGCTTCATGCACCGGGTACGCCCTTTTTTTCCCTCGGTTTAATTTCTAAAAGAACTTGACATACATGATATGCTCATGAACATATAAAAATACATTGGTCGGTCAGGTTAAAGTTGTACTATGGACACCTTTCGGTTATTGAAGTTTATAAGAGTTTAAGTTTTATTTTTGAAGGCATTAACTCCTGTTGATAGAAATTATATTTGGCTTGCATGTTTTTAAAGGTTGTAGAAAAAAATACGACTGTAGTGCATATTTTTACATTTTTACTTTTAAGGGAGTAATATATCCTTTTAATAGCATACCTAATATTAAGACTATCAAATATTATAAATCGATACCTTCTTATACGCTTCATATAGCCCTATATGAAGCGTATAGAGCCGAAGACACTGAAATTAAGAAAAACTCAATTGGGAGGGGTTGTTAGAGGGTTGTACGCCTCATATAGTCTTATATGAGCCCATATACGACACATATAGATCTATACGATGCATATAGCGAAATTCGACACTAAATACGAGAAAAAATTAAGGGGATGTCAGATGAGTTATACGCCATATGTAAGGCTATACGACCCTCTTATACGACCTGTATAGGACACCCGTATAAAATTTTAAGGTGTTGATTTACAATCGAGAGTATCTAGATATTGGAGTCCTTTATTTATTATAACAAATTAAATGTGTTTGTGATATACTCAAGCCCACAATTTAGTATACTCAACTCATGATTCTAATTTATAATTTGTTAAAATTTAATTTAACTCTTGAAAAAGGCATAGTAAAAATAATATTTTATTTTCCACCACGAGTTTTTTCAAATAATAAAAATCCAGAAAAGAACTGATATCAAATAACGAGATAAGGCATCCTGAAAAGTTTAACACATTTATGTGTAGATTTATTTTATATAAATATTACTTAATTAATTCATAGCTAGATCGATCGTGTCACATATTTAACATTCCCTTTATTATTTATTATATTATTTATGATTAAACATTCCCTTTATTATTTATTATATTATTTATGATTAATGATTAGCTGTTTGTATTTTAAATAATTTTGATGTGATATTATATTATATGTTTTACGTCATTAATTATTTCCTTAACAATTCCTTAAAATTAAAAAGTAATTATTAATTGTAAAAATAAAATCTTTTAATTCTTTGTCGTAATTTCAGTTTAAAAAATGGAGAAAACAATAATGCACACTAATAATATATTGGACATTTGGATTAAATAATTGACCACTGATCAGATCATGGTGAATATTTATATTTGTAAAGGAAAAAGAATATAAAATATATATTATTAATCTGATTACGAACGGTGGTACAAATGTAGCTGTCTCGTGTTGAATTATTATGATACCATTAAAAGATGACAATCATAGTAATAACAGTCATATTTGAAAGTGTTAGATTTAGGGATAAAAAAAAGAAGAAAAGGGAGATCGATTATGGACTTTAATGGAGTTTAAGAGTCAGAGAAATATTAAAATACAAAGTTTTTACATACAAAGTCTTAAAAACTTAGAAAGTGTAAGAAATATTAAATTGTTGAAACGTCTTTTTTTCCCCCTAAAATTAAGATCGGGTTGTGAGCAAATTTGGCAATGTTCCACTTCTCAAGTTTTATCTTTTTTTAAACGTTTGTAACTTTTACATACAACATTATACACATATATATATAATAAAAACATGTACATTTTATTTGTAAAACGCATATAGTGTTTATATATAAAAAACAAAAAAATCACTTTTTTAACTAATTGTGTAATTTCGTCGGGTTATTAAAAAATAATCATAAAAACTTAAAAAGGTTTACATATTTAAGCACCGTGTTATTTAAAAATAATCATTTTAGAAAAAACACAAGCATAATACAATAGTCAACATTATACACAATGATCAACATTATACATAATATATAACATTATAACAAACACTAGACTCGATGATCAACATTTAGACACAGTGAGCTGCTTGACGGGGATTACACGATTATTTGATGATATTACACAGTGAACTGGAAAACATAAAAAATACATTTTCAGTATTGTGTTATTTTAGAAATTATTATTTAAAAAAAACACAATATAAAACACAATGATCAGCACAGACACAATGATCTGGTAAATATTATATAATAAAGTAATATGAAATGATCAAATGAAAATGAAACAATGAGCTAAAATAACATAAAAGTTTTATTTTTTTATATACCAACATTATGCACGTTTTAAAGATAAAAACGATTGTTTTTATATTGTAATTTTTTAAAAAAATATAGCATTGTATTTAAAAGTTATGAGCTTTTAAATATAAGATTGGAACATGAATGTAACTAGTACTAAAATACTCTTAGTCTATTATTTAAAATTTTAATTATTTACCATTAAACATATTGTTTTTTTAATCCTTGAATCTGGATCTAATATCTCATGGCTAATAATCATTATCTCCCTTCTCACCGTAAGAGCTTTGGGTTTGATTGAATTTTTTAAGTTTATTTTGACTATGTGCAATCGATGATTTTTTAAATTATAAACCTTGATGTGAAGGCTCATAGTCATATGCCAAGGATTTTGTAGGTTTGTAAAACAAAAATTAACGAAACTGCTGTGGAGGGCCATGATCTCCGTTGCAATGTTGATTCTTCTCTTCGTATTTTTTTAATTTTGTTTTTATCACGGGTTTTGATTTTCCTCAATCAGTTAACTAAAATTTAGTTAGCAATGTTATTAATTTTTTTAGCATTTTTACTTTTTAAGAGTGAAATTTTTATTACATGATGTTATAATTGTTTGAATTATATGACGAGGTAACTACACAAAAATGGTAATCAAATTTGTTCATTTAGAATTAGGGTTGTAAACAAACCGAACATTCAATGATTGTTCGAGGAAATGTTTGTTTATGTTCGTTCGTTTAATAAACGACGAACACGGATAAGAAGATTACGTTCTTTAAGCTAAACGAACGAACATGATCATATGCCGCTTTCATTCATTTATGCTCGTGAACTTTCGATAAGATGTT
Organism: Flaveria linearis; assembly: GCA_024085815.1. Classification (NCBI taxonomy): domain Eukaryota; kingdom Viridiplantae; phylum Streptophyta; class Magnoliopsida; order Asterales; family Asteraceae; genus Flaveria; species Flaveria linearis. The sequence continues at coordinate 10,146,610 of CM044005.1, read as the reverse complement.
CGTTTGTGTTTGTTCATTTATAGATTTTGATGTTTCTATATTTCACGGGTTTTAACTTTTAGAAATACAGAACTAGTTATACTATATGTTTCCGCTAACATTCCTCATTTGACCATTTTTTTGCTTCAAATTTATGCTAAAGCTTGACAAACTTCTAAATTTTTTTTAATTATTTTTATGATAATTATGTCAAGTATATTCAAATAATTATGTTTTATGTTAAAGCTTGACAAATTTTCGTTTGGTCATTTATGTTCATAAATATTTTTTGTGTTCATTTATGTTCATTTGTTTTTGTTTTTATGTTCAGACATGTTCGGTGAGTAAGAGTTCATAAGCAGTCAATTTCTTTATTGACGAACACAAACAAAAAATCTTGTTTGGTAAGTTTTTTTGAACAGTTAATGAACAAATTTATTTTGTTAATGAACGAACATGAAAAACGTTTTCTTCGTGTTCGTTCAGTTCGTTTACATCCCTATGTTAAATCATTTAATTTTCATTAGATTTTTCAATTTTATATAACTTCCTATTAATGTCAAAGTTTTTTAATATTTATCAGACAAATAAAAATACATAAACTTTTTTACCATTTACCGGTTATCTTTTTTTTTTTCGTTTGACTTAGATTGAACAACTAAAATTTGTTTATTATTTAGTGAACTTTTTTAATTGCTATTACCTTATATTTCCAATCAATTTAGAAATCATTAGATAACAACCAAACTTCATGTTTTATTTTTATATAAAATTGATAATGTAATTTTTGTTACATGACGAAATCCTGTATGATCATGTAAAAAGTTTTTTACAAGACCTTGCAACTTTTGTTGGTTTTTAGATTTAGATAGATAAAGATATTGGTTATACTTAAACTCAAGGCTTTTTAACTATACTTAAAACTCAAATAGCAAACTCTTAATGCATGATTTACAACTTCAAATTGCATGACATCTTCTCTGTCTCGATATAGCCATCTGCCTACTTTTGGTTTCAAAAGTTGATAATTTATGTTATTATTATAATTATTTTGTATTTATTTTGTCTTTCTCTTATACCTAAAAAAACAATGTTATTTAAAATTCGGGATACACAATTACGATATGCTTAATTTTATGTACGTTTAGATATAACTTTCATTATAAACCGATACCAATCAAATATAATATATTATTAAAAAAATATTCACAACAAGATAATGTATTTTTGGAAATTACCAATATAGTATTGGGAAGTAAGCATCTCTACATACGTTTTGATATAAACATTATACGAAACCAAGCCTCGCAACGGGCAACCAAACACGTGGTCGAAGTATAATATAATTTTAGTTCTTTCAAAACATTATAATTGTTTTCTATATTCCAAATACACCGTGATGGTACCCTTTTCTCATGTATATTTTGATATAACTTTTGTCCTAGCGGCGCAATGCGCCGGTAAAAAACTAGTTAGTTATAAATGCAAAAGTTTATAAAACATATTTACAATGTAATATAAAATGGTTTAGCCAATTTGTATCATTCCACCTTTAAACACTCTAAAACTGATTGCCATATAGGGAATCTTTTACTAGCGACCACACTCACAAATCCCTAATTCCAAAGATGAAAATCATGATTTTTAAAGAAATACAATCAAATAGCCTAAACATATGTTTGATTACATGAACACCAAAACATATAACGAGTAGCAATGACGTCAAAATGACAAGAAATAGTAAATGATCCATCTTAACACCGTTTATCATTCATTCCATTACAACGTGTTTATATAAAAAATATTTTTACGGGACATTTTTTCTCATATATGTATCATGTTCGTATCAAGACGACTCAAACTCATATTCTACTATACAATCACAATGAGATAAACGTATATTGATTGAGCGGTCGACTTGTTTTATCCTAATTATAAAATAAATCAGACGAATTATAATGATCGAGTCACCTCTCGTGTTTATAATATTTTTTCCACAAAAACATCATTAAATCTACATTCATAATAATTAACGTGACTCTCGAGAAACACCTTGATGAAAGTGATGAACATTTCTTCTTTATGATAAGCTTCCAATGAAATTCTACAACTCTAACAACTTATTAACACTAGAATAAATACACTAAAGCTTACAAACAAACGAAAAACGTGCTCCTTACTACGAAATAATTAAATTGATTTATTAACACAGAGTATGAAGACATAAAGCATAAATATGAACACGACCAAACATTGCATTTCCATTAACAAAAGTCGTCGTCAAAGTTAATAGAAAAAGCAATCGAAAACCACCAAAAACAATTATATATCCAAATCACTATAATAATTAATATCACACCGTTTTAGCACATATGAATCATATGGTACTTTAAGAGTTTAATTACGAATTTACGAGTAATTATTTGTAGTTTTCGTATTTTATATAATCTTTGAATTGCTTCTTTGAATCACGTTGATCTGACTTTCAAAATAAAATATTTTGTGGGTATTAAATTAATAACGGATAGATAGAACATATAACAAGAACGATGATGTATTTATTGGGGAAAAAATGTATTTCACATCAAACAGACATTTTGCTTTTATAGGTAGGGAACTATTATAAGGTACGTTTTAGTTGAGACATCAAAACTACTCATGAAAGTTTAGTGTGTGTAGCTATGTTATGTGAAGGAGTTGCTACTATCAATCGATTACCATTGTTGAAGTGATGATCAAGTTCATCAAAACAAAGAAGTATACCTAACAAAATGGGTGGGTTGGATCAATATCGGGTCATCTCAAAAGAATGTCAATTTTGACAATTCAGAAGAAGTTTTGACAATAATAGGCACGACTTCAACCCCGTACCCTAAATTTTTAAATCAATCTATATCAAGAATAGAAAGTTTTATCTTCATACCGTGAACCATCGGCGATGGTAAAAACCCCTAAACTGTAGAAACCAAACGCTATATTCATCATAACATATCAATTGCAGACCACAACAAGACTTATAATTATCATTCCAAATTTGATTTATAAATAAATGATCTATTGTGCTTCGTTTAAGAACTCACTGTTCAAATTCAGGAGTGGATGAAATCGAAATCAATGGCCCATTATGGCCCATGCTCTTCTCCTATCGGCCCATTATTACCCGTTTCTATTTTTTCATGTTTTCAGTTTTTCCCACTTACAAATTAGACCCACTAAGACTTAGCCCAAGCCCAATAACAAGTGTGTTATGTATAATCATTAATCAAAGTTGTTGAAACAATCATTGACTAGAACATAGCATAGGATGAACTAATTAGCCCTACAACATGTAGTAAGTGGTTTGACGGATAATATTGATAACTATATCTGTAAATACACTAGATAATAGTAAAGCTTTTAGCATGACATGTTATTTTTTATGTCTACTTATTATTATTTTTAAAGATTCTTTTTACTATTACATGACGAAACATATGTCACTATTTGGTAACTTAGGGAGGAGGGAGTGGTGCCCGAAGGGCAATTCGGGTATGGCCTACCCGGGCGGTAACACCGCCGTCACCCTCTCGGGTAGGTACCCGGGTACCCTGGTTCCAATCGCCGAGAGAAGCCGATTCTTACGGCTAAAAAAATAACCGTTGGAGGTGTCACACCCTCAAAATCCGCTAACGGGTTTTACCGTCAGGCGTGTGACATACCAGAATCTCAGATAGCACCAGTTACACCAGACACAGTAATTACAAAACATCACATTAAGTAATTAGACTTTTAAATCAATCATAAGTGTTTCAAACTTGCGAAAGCGTTTCGAAAATAGAAATCAACAGTAAATCGTATCAACATGCGTTTAAACCATAAATGTCACTACGTTTAACAAAATAAGACGACTGAGTGGTGATATATGCCATGAATGCATCCTAGCTGAGTTCTTAACCTTGTGCGTTCCTGTGATCTGAGAAAACATGCTAAAATGTGTCAACATAAAGTTGGTGAGTCCACAGATTTAATCAACAAGAAATGTGTCAGAAAGCATTTCATATGGTCTAGTATATAAAGCATATCGATAGGTAGCTAGCCTATAAACAAGTTATTTAGTGTTTCAAACCGAAGCTGACTGTGTGTGTTTAGTGCCTTTCCACCACGTCTATCATATACTGTGGCAATCGTTAGGTCAATTTAGCACCCGTTTGACCTCCAATCAAGCTAGCGCGACTAGCCGGGCGGGGTTTGTCAAACCCAGTAGTACTACTCAGAATTACCTCGCTAATCCCATTACTAACAGTTTGATACTGTAAGGACTTTCAAATGCGTTTCCAATAACATAACAGGCGATATCAATAATACTGACAACCATAACAAAAATAGTGTTTGCATGTTTTCTCCCCCAAAAAGAAAATAATATAAAAAGGGGTCGTGAAAACTTTCCTCGAGTGTAAAGCAACAAGTAGATGTAAACACAAAAGATCGGGTTTCCAATTAACCTGTGTTTCATTCAGTATATATATAATTAATATTAATTATTAATTACAAATTTTAAGAGTCGTACGGTTTCGCATTCGCGTCTCGGTTATGGTGTCGGTCATCGATATTTTCCCATTCCCAGACAAGTATCAAAACATACCAATTCACCTTAAATACATAAAACCCAATTACTCTTGCTTATACCAATTTAATTAATATATATGTTAATAAAGAAGGGAAATGAACAGTATAACAGTGCCTGGGTATTACCCCTTCTCCTTCGATCGGACCCCTCCTTCGATCGGCACCCTCCTTCCCGTCGCAACCATCCACCTTTGCACCCCTCACCGCCGACCATCCACCGCCCTAAGTTTACGGTGTCCGTTCACGATTTCCGGTTTATCGGCGGAAGCCCTAACGAACCACAACCTCATCGGTGGTGGATACATCAGCGATACCCTGCCCTCAATCTTCGATCACGGAATAAGCTAGGGTTTTGCGAGAACAATGGAAGGTCCGATCAACGGAGGAATGCTGGACCACGAGGTACAAGAATCGAAGCTATGTGTCGTTCATTTTGTAAACACCGTGTTGCAGGGCCCCTTCTTCTCCGAGTTCGATTTGGCTGCTCTGGCTTCCGATCTCGATCGCAGGGAGCGCCAGATGATGCTCCAAGGCTCCGCCGCTACCGGCGGAGATGCTTTCTTGTCGGAGGATTCATATAATGTCTCCATGGATGGTGATTTCAGCATCCAGGTTAGTTTATTTCTAATTATTGCTTCTGAACATTGAAATTATATTGTTAGAACACACTTATGGCATGTGTTTAGATTATAGAGGTACCTGGTTGTTCTTCTATTTCGTAGGTTGTTAAAGATGTAATTGAAGAGGCTTGTATTTCAGCAACAGATCTAAGAACATGTCAATTGTCATAATTTTCAAGTAGATAAGATGATGAAGTGAAGCTTAGGATAGGAGTTTTTGTTGAAAGATGATTGAAGAGGCTTGTGTGCTAATGAACCTCCTTTTCCAAGTAGATAAGATGATAGAATAGACATGTATTGATGATTCGAAAGGGTTTTTAATGATTTTAGGGATTTAAGAGTTCGCTTTTATAGTTTCATGGAACAGATGTCAATCTTTGTATTGAACTGCCTCTGTTCCTGGAATCCTTTCGTTTTTAACAAATTCTGTTTTCATCAACATTGTATTTAGCATGGTATATTATTTTAGTGTATTTTGTAATGATGCATTTGAAATAAAAAGACCGGAGGAGCTGCAGCTACGTGGTTAGGTTTCGCAGGACGGAAGAAGGGTTCGAAACATTACAAGGCCACCCTTTTAGGGCTCGATTCATTGCTAGGTGTACAGGAGAAATCAGAAGATCATAGCACCCGGTGGTTATCGCAGGTTAAGGTTTTGCTTTTCTGTTATTCTTATTTTGCGATTCTGATTTTGACCAGATGTTTGGGGCTGTATGTCGTTTTGTGGTGTAGACTTAGGTTTTTATTCATCTGAAGTGATACATTTTGTTCATGAATGTTCTTGATTTCGTTGATTTGTAGTTATTGATTACCCAAATTGTGCTTACATTCTGATTGTGTGTTGTTTAGGGATTGTGTGTGCTCCGAGTTAGCTTTAATCGTTTGTTATTACATGGTCTTCAACATTCATCTGATTGTGTTTCTTTCTTAGTTTTCATCTGATTGTGTGTTGTTTTGGATTTGTTTGTGTTGCGAATCTTGCTATGTGGTGCTCTAGGTGGTCTCGGTTCCCTATTTCTTTAGGTATTCAGGTGTCATATATTGATGGGGTGCTACATGGTACCATAACATTAGTGGCAAACCATATTAGACTAATCATGCATGTAATATGAAAGAACACATGAACTTGAAGCACAAAATTATCACTTCTAAGCAGACCTGTTTATGTTATTAGTGGAATGCCCCAAAGCAAATAATGATATCTTGGTGAAATTTAGTAGCCAGTTCAAAGGACCGTCTCCAATACTTTTAATTCCAGTCTAGGAGCTGAAATATCTAGAGGTGATGAACATATATTCAAAAGACATAAACCAATAAACATTCACCCTAAAAAGGACATGGGAAGAACAGTTACATTACTATACATACAGAAGGGCGATTGAATCTTTACTAATATTGCCTCATGTATTTAAAAAAGATGGATAAATAGTTAAATACAGAAAAGCACAAAATGGCAATTGAAGCTTTACTAAAGCTATCATCTGAAGTCTTTTAATTTGACAACATACCTCCAATTAAGTAGAAGAAAAGACTACCATATTGTTTAACCCTTCAACAGGTTACGAAACTTGATGCATAGCTATAGGCCTATAGACGAGTTAACTATTAAATCATTAGTTTGAAAGCTTGAGTCACTGAAGTTTAATAAATGGGTGTGGATGGAAACTAACTATCATGGTTACGTTTGACCATACTACATTATCTGAAACTAAAACATGGGGGTAGGTCCACAACTTTAAGGACCGGAGCTTTGAAAGACTCTATTGAAACCTGAATCAAGGAGTTTTTAAAAGTCTTTTTTAATCTCCTTCTTCCTTTAACAATGTGACATTTTTATTTGTAGCAATTTTTTCGACTCATCAATGTGAGATTAAGGAAATTATTTTTCTAAATCCTTTATAGCTTACATGTTTTTCTTATTTATACATACATGATGACAATTTAGGAGTTTATGAAAATTTTGATTGTTTAATTTTATTTCCCCTGTGGTACCTAGGCCTCCCAGGTACTCAAAAGAACATCTTATAATTCCTTACTCAAATGAACAAATTATCCTTTTAAATTAGATGTTAGGCATAAGTTATAATTATGGAACAAATTATCTTACAGTAGTATTTAACCCAAATGCGAACAATAACTTAGTACTTGTATGTATAGCGGAATCAATTCGAGACTAAATGTCAAAACGATTGGTATTACTTTGTTAGATATTCATTTCTTTAAAAAAGGTTGTTTCTACGATGTAGTTCAAATGGGTCGAACGGGTCGCTTCAAATATGCTAGACCTGTTTGGTTTTGCTAATTTACTAGCTTTCTGAATCCAAACATGTGTATCTTGAGTAAGTCCAAGCATGGTATCATCATATAATGTTCCTTCAACAGGTCAAATCTATTAGAATTGTTAGTTTCACATATAGAATTATATAAATGGGTTTCACATACTTCACAATATAGTTCAAATAATGGTCTCAAAGTTTTTAGTGTTTGAAGCCGTAGACATTGCTACCAGGTGTCTAGAAGAACAAGTTCAAATAATTCAGGTTCTAACAGATGCTTCTGTTTCGGATTTATAACACAATTGTTTCGTATGTTAATTTTGCTTAAGTTTTTTATTTGTATTATTATTTCTTAAGTTGCAGTAATTACTTTGGCTTTACAATTAATTATCTTTGAATGTTTCCAAATTGCCTAACTTTGGTTGTGTTGCTATGCACTTAATTTGACTTTGAGGGTCAAAGCAATTATCTTACAACTTTACTATAAAAAATAAGCAATATTGATTTAAAGACTGTGGTGGTCAAATGGCCTTTAGCATGGAGAAATCTGAATATTAATTCCGATTTCTTTTATTGTTTTGGAATGGTTTCTTTTGGCTGCAAATCATTTTAATTATGTTTGATCACTTGACTCATATTATATACAAATTGGTTGCGCATTAGATTTCTTTTATTTGCACATTTGAGGCCTTTTAAATGCAAGTTGTATTAATTCTTTTATTAAATAAAATCACACTTTAGTCTCTATACTCAATGTTATAGTGAAGGGAAAGTGCCCTCAAGTTTCAAAAACAGAGTATTGATTCAAAGAGTATGCAAAAGAAAGTGATGCATTGATTCAAAGAGTATGCAAAAGAAAGTGATGCAGTGAATGATAAGTGTTTGTGGTTTCGTAAATCTGTTTGTGAAAGTCCTTATATTATTTTTAGTTGTTTGATGTGTGATATAACTTAGAAATGTGCTCATAATGCTCTAATGTCATGCGTATAATAAGTCCTGAATTTTTAAAAATATTCATTTATTGAAAGTGATCATTTGGTAATCGTTTTGTATTGTATGGCTAATCAACTTCTTTTGAATGTTTATGCTATGTTTGTTATGACTTTAAATTTCTTTTATAAGTGCTCATTATAATTTGGTTATCCAATTTTTTTATCAGCCCAGTCGTGGAAGAATCAACTAAGACTCGGAGTTACGAGCTGAAAAAGGGGTAAATAGAAGAGTCGATTACTCGAATATCTACCTTAAATTCAAGATCAATGATAACAAATAATCTATAGTCATCATCTAACAATTATATGCTTACGGGTCAGGTTGGGTTGACATAAAAACATCTTTTTCCCCGTTTTGTGATGGTGGGTATTATGGATTTTTGCTGGTGTTTTCTTTTATATCTTAGTTGTATTTGGTTGTTTTGATGTTTCATATTCTATTATTGATGGTATTCTAATCAATTTATTGTTTCTGGAACATGTCTGTAGGTGAAGGTACTAGGTACACACGGTGAGCCTTTAGCTTAGGTGCAGAATGTTTGAAAGGTAAGAGGCCTGGGTCCTTGCGTACATGTTGTAGTTGTCGTAAATGCAGAAACCGGGCCTCATCCTTTGCAGTAATGACGGAAGAACATTGGGTAGGCTTTGAACAACTTGATATATAGAGGCGATAAATAGTTGTTTTGTGTATAAATATGTAAATAGTGATCGAACGTTTTCAACCGAAAAAGTTGCACGATGTGGAATACTACGCTTAAATCGTGTAAGCAAACTTCTCCCTTTGACGCAACAACGTAGACGAGACTATCAAGGTTATCAAAACGCATAATAACCAGTTTACCACAATTGTACATAAATCGCGCAACGCGCGTCCCGGAATATAACTAGTTACAATAATAATAATAGTATTATTATTATTATTATCGTTACGGTTACTATTATTATTATTTGTCCTTAAACACAACTCACACGTTTAGTAATACATAATCCTTACTACTTAATATATAGATGTCTATTATATACCCGTATAACATATTATCTATTTCACTCGCACCTGAAATTATCATGCACAACATACCTTATTAGAAACCATCGGGGAACCTACTGCAATCCACCCCATAATTTACGTTTTATGTAACACATGCAACTTGACAATTCCAATTCACACATACTTCTATATGCAAGCATGCATTCATGTAGATTAGACACACACATACACAAGAGCATACCAACAGTACATATATATATGCATGTATACATACGCAGGCAGGAGCAAACCACATGCACACCTACATGCGCCTACAACCCATGAGTAGGATACCCCTCATGCGCCCACTATAATGCCACTATCACCCTTCATGCGCCTACATGCAATTCCATGCGCCTACATTAATACCATGCAACTAGCCTTCATGCGCCCACATTACCAACTAATACATCACATACATACATAATCGCATGCATACATATTCACATAAATCCTCATCCTCTCGGTTCCCTTCCCTAGAATCAAACACCCACGCACTAACACATACCAAATACAAAATTTAGCAAACCCCACTATGACGCCACCGCACACCATTTTATATTTCATATACATATACATACATACATACAATCGCATACATACATATATTATGCTACTGCCCCCTCCATGCGCCTACCAACATATATACACACACATTCAGACGCATGGGCGTATAAGGCCCCATGCCCCTACATGCAAGCTGCCCCTACACTAACTTTCAACCCAAACACACATACACCATACACATACATACATAAACATATATACCCGAAAACACATGCATACATAATTACGAACACACACACAGGCGCATACAAAACCACAATTCCCTCTATGCGCCTGCCCCACCTCAACACATGCATATATACACGCAGGTTCACAACACAACAATATATACACGTATAAATTGCAACATATACGTACATATAAACGCCCAAACGCAGAACATATACATGCGCACATACATGGAAAATATATACGTTCATACATACGCAGAACACATAACCCTTTAAGCGAGCGTAGCCACGATGATTACAACACACCGGGGCACGAAACGCCAAACCGCGCACTCCGCATCGTAAACCGAGGCCATAACCGAACCCGAAAACGTGAGGCGAGCAGAAAGGCTTACCGGAGATGGTCAAGAGTGGGCAATGAGACTCGAAAAGGAACGTCGATGCTTCCTGCTGCTGCCGATCGTAAGAATCGAGAAGGCAATGGGTGTGCTATGGAAATGGGGATTTTCGAACGAGGAAACCGTAGGGAGGGGTGGGTTGGTTATTGTTTAGATAGATTTGTTTGTGAGTTTACGACTTTAGTCCCTCCACTATAATCTAATTTACATTTGCGTTTATTAAGTTTAGTTAGTTTAAAGTTACTTATTTATCAATAGGTTTAATAACAATTTATTTATTTATTTAGTTTAAAGTTACTTATTTACGACTTTAGTCCCTCCACTAGCCTTCATGCGTCCACATACATGCGCCCACATTACCAACTAATACATCACATACATACATAATCGCATGCAAACATATACACATAAATCCTCATCCTCTCGGTTCCCCTTCCCTAGAATCAAACACCCACGCACTAACACATACCAAATACAAAATTTAGCAAACCCCACTATGACGCCACCGCACACCATTTTATATATTTATATACATATACATACATACATACAATCACATACATACATATATTATGCTACTGCCCCCTCCATGCGCCTACCAACATATATACACACACACATTCAGACGCATGGGCGTATGAGGCCCCCATACGCCTACATGCAAGTTGCCCCTACACTAACTTTCAACCCAACACATATACACCATACACATACATACATAAAACATATATACCCGAAAACACATGCATACATAATTACGAACACACACACAGGCGCATACAAAACCACAATTCCCTCAATGCGCCTACCCCACCTCAATACATGCATATATACACGCAGGTTCACAAACACAACAATATATACGTATAAATTGCAACATATACGTACATATAAACGCCTAAACGCAGAACATATACATGCACACATACATGGAAAATATATACATGCATACATACGCAGAACACACAACCCTTTAAGCGAGCGTAGCCACGATGATTACAACACACCGGGGCACGAAACGCCAAACCGTGCACTCCGCATCGTAAACCAAGGCCATAACCGAACCCAAAAACGTGAGGCGAGCAGAAAGGCTTACCGGAGATGGTCGAGAGTGGGCAATGAGACTCGAAAAGGAACGTCGATGCTTCCTGCTGCTGCCGATCGTAAGAATCGAGAAGGGCAATGGGTGTGCTAGGGTTTTCGGTGGAAGTGAGGATTTTCGAGTGAGGAAACCGTAGGGAGGGGTGGGTTGGTTATTGTTTAGATAGATTTATTTGTGAGTTTACGACTTTAGTCCCTCCACTATAATCTAATTTACATTTGCGTTTATTAAGTTTAGTTAGTTTAAAGTTACTTATTTATCAATAGGTTTAATAACAATTTATTTATTTAAACTATAAAACATACGTTGAGTGATGGTAACAAGGTTAACCTAAAACCTCGGGTTGTCATAGGAGGCCAGAAAAAAATTACACTATAAATATTCACAAACGTACACAATATTATCTACACAAACTTAAACAAAATCATACAAACACAACAATCACACAAACCCCTTTCAAGTTTAAGTCTAGAGTACCTTGATTCGGATGAGGAATATATTAATTTTAATATTTGTAATGTTTTAGTTTTAATTACGTACTATTTTATTTTTAATTATGTAATATTTTATTTTTAAATATGTAATGCTTTATTTTTAATTATTATAATTTTTATATTTTTAATAAAAGTGAATTATCTTTTGAATTATTGTAATATTAAAAGAAAAGTTACATGGTAGTTCAGGGTAGCATTTTTGGATGTTTCAAGTGAGTTCAGGATACTTGTGATGTGTCAGTGTGTAATTTATGGATTCCAGTGTAGTCCAGGGTACTTCATAGGAAGTGCCCCTTCCTCCCTTATCACTATTATTATGTTTTATTCTCTTCTATTTAATAAATAAATTTTTAAAAATAACTTCCTAGATATTATAATTTGTTGAATTCAAAATTTTGTTTATAATCAATTAAATATTTGAATCGCTTTATAATTTCAAAACTATCATATCATTTAATTACTATTTATTTTTTAACACGTGTAATACACGAGTTTTCTAACCCACAGGTGTTTAACTTCTCTCCCTAGACTCTTTCTAAAAATCATATTCCATCATGTTAATAGGACGTGACACAAATATAAGGAAAAACGTTACATGGGTTGTTATTCCTAGTTCTCATAACCCTAATTTTAACCTTAGTTATCTTTTAAAAACAATATAATTTCTAAATAAATCATTCATAAATACTAACAAAAAACAAACATATTCAATAAAAAAACTAAAGATCTTACTCGTACAATAAGACATGAAAAAAATATAAATAAGAGTAAACATCGCCATATCTCATTAGATAAAAATGTTTTCCAGAGCCATCCGAGTCCCGAACTCATAAAAAGTTACATTCACAAACATAATAATTTTTTTAAATGACAATTCACCCAACCACTACTATAAACTATTATACTCATATCCAAAACCTCTCATTTGAAAACCAAAAATCTCTATCAAATAAACTTGCCCGGGTCAACGCAAACATAACATAGAAAGTAATTACGAACACTTTCAACGTTTGGTACGATTGGTTCCTTTCTAAGATTTTCTATTAGATTTTTTAATAATTTTTATTACCAAAAAAATATTCATCAAAACCCGTACAACACATCATTTAAACCCACAACTATTTAATTGAGAAACATACTTTTTTTCATAACATTTTATTCCTCTCGAGTACCAACATGATCTCCCATGGATTCAATACGGGCGGATGATCCGTGTAAAAGCTGCCGAATATTGTTGTTATCGAATCACATCAAATCTGCACATAATAATAATATAATAACAATAACAACGATAACAGTAATAATAATAATCCAATAACACTTTGATCTCTCGCTTGCACATCTATCCATCTTCTTCTTCAATCATCCCCTGTGTCACGAAACCGCCATTGAAATCAACTCCTTTACGCAACATCTAAACTATAAATCTCAACTCTGTGAAGAAGTTTCAAAGGAGCACATAATCAAACTATGGAGTCATCGATTCTTCCTGCAGTGATTCGATTACGAGCTTCTGCAAATTCGTTTTTATCGCAGTTCGAACCACTAGCGATCGTTGTGGTTCCCGTTGTATCATTTCTAATCGCTCGGATGCTTCAGTCGGTTATTGAAGTGGTTCAGGAGAAAGGATTCAAGTCGACGGTTATTGGACTCTTCATGACACTGGTCAAGTAATTTTTCGGATTTTTCGTTTTCTGAGATTTAGATCGTTTGATTGTATCCGTTAAGTGGAAACATTGAGTGATGAGTTGCATCACATAGCATATGAGTTCTATTTTGTTATTTGGGATTTAGCTGTGATTTTGGATGTATTCGTTGATATTTGTTTGTGAAACATTAACAGGTTGGTGCCTGGTGTGAAGAAGTATATGGATGCCGAGAAACAAAAGGTATGATCTATGATTCTATGTTATCTCGTTAAGTGTTTAATTACAAAAAATTGAGGTAGTTTTGCAGTACATTTAGTAATGTCATTCAAATGACATGTAATTAGGAGTTACTAGTTTTGACTAATTTCTTAGTCATACCATCATTAGTTGATGAACATGAAAATAAAAAAGTGCAATCCTTTAATTTCTAGCAAAGTAATAAATTTATAAACCTATGATATTTCAAATAAGGAATCAATTTGGGTTTGTGCAGCTAATTTACCTGTAGCATCCTTTGATTTATAGTAGTTGTAGAATTTAGGGATGGTTCATTTAAACAACTTATCGTCATGGACCCATCCTCTGAGCACTGTGCAGCATCCTCAAATCCCTGAGGCCCAACCTTTCGGTCATGTTTATGATCGTGGATCCTGGCTTCATCCTGCTATGGACTCATCTAAGAGAGTGGCCCCAACTCCTGACCAGTAGGACAGCTTAGTAGTGCTAGCACCTCTGGCACACGCCTTTAACTAATCGTTGAGGCACTCCTCAAGGATGTGCAGTCAAGCATGTCTCTGAGTATATTCGTTCTCAAACATTTGGGCCTATCACTTATGTTTATAAATAAAAGAAAATAATCAACTTATTGGAAACAACTTATTTCATGATTTCACCTAAGGGTAAACTTGCAACTTTAAACAGACAAGAGTAATCAGGTTGACATAAGCATCTCTAACTGGTTATTAAAATGACTTATTTCACCCTAAAAGAAGTTGATAAGCATGCCACATTTCTTGCTCCAAAATCTCGAATGTACTTACTCCTCTTAGTAATGCAGTAAGCAAATAAGTTGCTTAGATGCAATAATGCATACCTTAATTCTACGGTCAAAGTAATCTTTAATAGTATCCAAGCTAGAGAAATGTTGCTTCTACAGTATGAATTGTTAGTTATTTTGTAAAGGGGAATGTGGATTATATTACAAAAGAAAAAATAAACATGTTTCTTTTATTACACAGGTTGTTGACAAATTACAATCTTCTGGTAAATCTTCAAGGGATGGTTGGAAAACCGAGCTCCCAAATATGGGACTAGGAGCTAGGGTTATAGAACAAATGAAGGAGCTCAAACAGAAGGATCCGGCTTGGCAAGGCAAATGTTCTGGTACAGTGTATGTTCTAGAAACTTCCTCTGCAATATTATCAGCTTTTTATTTTATCGTGACCTTTACACTCCAACTACTTAGTTATTAGCAGAGGTAGCAAGATGGGCGGGTTGGGTAATCAGTATGTATGGATTTGGACAGGTTGACCTGAATGTTTTTTTGTCAAAATTTTATAATAATTGGGAGTTTAAATTATTTCAACAATAATCTTATTTTTCCTATAAAATGATTCAGGAGGTTTTACGCATTAAAAATATACTTTGATCGACTTGCAACCCGTTTTTGACCTTTGTACCCAGTATAAAATGACCTTTGAGTCGGGGGTCTCTTTGAGTCAGCGGTCTCTTTGGAAGCGGTCTCTCTATCCCCCAAGATAGAGGAAAGACTAGCCAATAATGGGTATGTTTGTTTAGCTAGTTTATGTATTATATCTATTTGACCGGGTAAACACATAACCCAAGTCAGCTCAGTCATAAGTCAAGGGTTGAAGCTGCTCCAAGTTAACTTGAAAGTTGAAACAAAACATATTCAGATTTATTGCTTTTTTGCAGATATATTGGAGGAAATGAATCCGAAGGCCATTTTTCATTAATAAACGAGGCGTGTTCAATGTTAGTAAGATGCATGCTACTTAATTTTCACATATGGTTTTTTTACCTGTAAATCACGTAAATTATTTACACATTACATTTTAATTTAGGTTTGCACATACCAATCCTTTACATTTAGATGTATTCAAGAGTGTTGTGAGATTTGAGGCAGAAGTGGTCGCAATGACTGGTGCTCTTTTTGGAAGCAAAGAAAAGGCATCTGGAGGAAAAATATGTGGCAATATGACTTCTGGAGGAACCGAGAGTATATTACTAGCTGTCAAATCATCACGTGATTATATGAGAGCGAAAAAGAATATTACATGTCCGGAGATGTGGGTTTAATTTTTTGTCCTAAGTTTACCTTTTAAAGTGTCAAAATGAGTGGGTCGGTCGGGTTGGGTAACAATTTAAAATGAGTTTGGAATGGAACAGGTGGTTTTAATGTGCAGGTCAAACGGGTCAGGCTGGGTCGACTTAATGGCAATTTTGGCCCTTTTTGTATTCTGTAAATATTTATGTATTACTATGATAAACTATATTTTGAAACTATGAGGTAATTTTTTATTTGAAACGATTTAGGACAAACTGGGCATGCTTGGTAACAAGTCAAAATGGCTTCGGGTTATAGTTGGGGGTATTTTAATGTGCAGGTCAAATTGGCCAGGCTTACCTACAGGACCGTTTGTCCATTTTTGTGTTTTATAAATAGCTGACGCATTCGACATGATTTTAAAAATTGTAGGATTAAAAAATAAGGTATTTTGTATTAACTGAGACAATTTAGGACAAAATGGTGAGTTGGGTCACGGCTCAAAGTGAGCTTGGGATAAAAAATGGGTAGTTATAATGTGCAGGTCAACCTGGCACCACCGGGTTACCAACACTTTATGTATGTGTTTTTTAACCTTTATAAGTAATTGAGGTGTTAAAAAAGATTATGAAGACTATAACATAAAATTTACAAGGTAAATTATTATAAATTTAATGATTCAGGACATTGATAGCATTTGAATAATGTGGCGACTTTTGACACGTTACACCTTTTTGTTCAGTTTGACCTGTTAACCTGGTATCAATAAACATTCACCTATTTCCATGTAATTGGGTTGATATTTTCACATCTAATCTTTATTTTTTTTTTGAGTGCAGGATAATCCCTGTGTCTGCACACTCAGCTTATGACAAAGCTTGTCAATATTTCAAAATCAAACTGTGGCGTGTTCCTGTGAATAAGGAATTTCAAGCAGATGTTAAAGCTATCAAGAAATATATCAACAAAAACACCATAATGGTGTGTAGTTGTTGAACTGATATATTGATTGTCATTTTTTTTCGGTCTCTTTTAATGTTCCTAAATCATTTAAAAACTTCAATTGCAAATCAGATTGTTGGATCTGCACCTGGTTTTCCACATGGAATTATTGACCCAATTGAGGTGAAGTGTCTGATGTAGCAAACTTTTTATTTCATTAACTATTTAAATTATTTGTGTACTGGTGATGATTTCAGGTTATTTCTTGCAGGAGCTTGGTGAATTGGCATTCAGTTATGGGATTTGTCTGCATGTAGACCTTTGTCTTGGTGGTTTTGTGTTGCCTTTTGCACGTAAACTCGGGTGTGATTATCTTTTCTTTCTCTTCATTACTAATTTACTATTACTGCTTATATTATATATATAACATGCGCTTCTGTGAAGTCCAATACATTGTAATACTACTATCTTCATTTCAGGTACCCTATTCCACCATTTGATTTTACTGTCCAAGGAGTGACCTCTATATCAGCAGATGTGCACAAGTATGGGTTGGCACCCAAAGGGACTAGTATAGTTTTATACAGAAATCATGAAATTCGGAAGGTAACTAGTCTATTAAGTTGCAACATGTTTTCACTTTGCTTGGATTTGTCACCGTAATTAAACATTGTAACGTATAATCTGTTTACAAGCCTCTTATAACGCAACCGAATGATGATTCTATTTGTAAACATCTCTATAAGTTATATTGTATGCATACCCTACCTTTCGGTCTTTCTTCCAAAACACAACTTTTGCCTTCTATTATTCTATATGTATGTATGTGTGTCTATAGAAGCAGGATCAAATAAGAACTTAAATATCTGTGAGAATCCTAAGAACTAACCAAGATTTGATATCTACTCATATAAGCCGGCCAAACCACAAAATTCACACTTTTACATCTCTATTGAAGTGTTTTTAATGTTTAAGCATTAAGCTTGAATACTTGATAAATTCTCAATTTCTGGACACAAAGATGAAATTGAGAATTTGTCTGAAATTTTCAATTGAGAATGCTTCCAAATTGAAAATGTGAATTGGCTGGCTGACTATCAAGTTTTGTATAGTTCCTACTAGTCTTACCAATATTTGAGTTCTTAGAATTTATATGCACACACATGCTATATCGTGCATGAATTGAGTTTGAATTCTTATTATCTTTCCATGCTTTTCTCATATTTAATGGTGGCTGGCATCTTGGAAATTGGCTAACTTGTGTATCCTACTGACTTGTACAGCATCAATTTGTTGCTGGTAAGATTCTTTCTTCTGAAGCATGTTATCCTTTAATTTGAGTGCATACATGCTATGTAAAACCAATCTAACTAGCTGAAAAGGCTTTGTTGTTTGTATTGCGAAGTGGCAAAATGCCAGCTCAGGGAGCGTGGGTAATAGGTCAAAGCGGGTACTTTGGTAGTTGGTACAAGTTAGATTGGTTTGAGTTGACCAGAACACCTTTTCTTAGATTTTTTTTTATTATACATAATCAGTGTCAAACATGATTGTACTTAACTTACATAATTTGGGTGATAATCTAATTTTTTGAATAAATTATTTAATGGATATTATGCATAAAATTTACTTTGGGTGCCTTTCAACCCATTCCTTTTTAGCAAAACCCACCTGTTACACCGATAACATTAAAGCACAACCCGAATGGACCCAAGTACAAGTAAATCGGTTAAAACTTATTCATCTACGTGTGAGCTTTATGCATGAAAATATTTGGTTTTTAAGGTACATTTAATGTCATGATATAGTTACCGAGTGGTCTGGTGGCTTGTATGTATCTCCAACGATTGCTGGTAGCCGACCTGGAAGTCTGGTTGCAGGGGCTTGGGCAGCTATGCTTTCTTTAGGGCAAGAAGGTGACATTTAAGTTTCGATTTTAATAAATTTCTGGCCCCCTTTTTACCATTTTTTTTAGTTAAGTGATCATTATTTTGTACCTGTTTAAAGGTTACCTAGAGCACACAAGAGAGATAATGGAAGCATCAAAGAGGATACAACAAGGGTATTGCATTTCACTTTAATCTGATTTTTTTTGGGTCAATTTTAAACTGTGACTCCATCCATCGATTTATATTGCAACATTTTTCTCCTTTATATTCTTTTTGTTTAATGGAGAAATTACCTATTTGCCCATTGTTTAAATGTTTTGCAGAGTCAAAGAGATCCCTGAATTGTTTATTGTTGGAAGGCCAGACATGACAATTGTGGCGTTTGGCTCTAACGTTATTGACATATTTGAAGTGAATGACATATTGTCCTCTAAAGGCTGGCATTTAAATCCATTGCAGAGACCCAACAGGTAAATAATAATTTTGTTTCACTACATATCAACTTGAAGATGACATTTGAATCTGTTGTTCGTATTTCAGCATTCATATCTGTGTGACCCTTCAACACGTACCGATTGTTGATGACTTCCTCAAAGATCTAAAGGAGTCGGTAGATACTGTAAGTTCCCAAATTCTCTTGGCTAGCAAACTTTCCGTTTACTTGTTATATAAAAAACAATTACACACACATGCATAGAGGGGCATTCAATACACAACTTACTTTATATAACTAACCGTATAAATACTAGTACCTTATACTTACTGCGATACATAAGGCAATTACGTAACCACTTACGCCACTCACTTTCTCCCATTAAATACACCAAGAACTGCCTACACATGCATAATGTGGTTCATGTGGTTCTCTACTTAAAATTGGTTTTGTATTAAACACGTCTCTGTTACATAACCACCTTATGTATCAGACAATCAGAATTTTTGTTTATAGGGTTCTTGCAACTCTCTGTTCATAATTGGTTCTGCATAACCTTACTAGTAACTTGTTCATTATTTTTCAGGTGAAGAAGAATCCCGGGCCAGTAAGCGGAGGACTTGCACCGATATATGGTGCCGCCGGGAAGATTCCAGATAGAGGCATGGTTAGTGAATTACTGGTAGACTACATGGATAATGCATGCTAATATGATTCTTGGTGTATTTGGGTCCAATTCTTTGTCAAAGGAAAGTGAAAATTGTGTGATAATGATATGTACAATTGTTATCTACATCGTTCATATTTTGTTAGAATTTTAATACAAACTAATGTTTTAAAAAGAGAGATTTAGAAATTGGTTGAAAGTGCTGAGTTGGTCGGTCATGCTAACACATGCAAGCCGGTTGGTTTGGTTTTTTGTTTTTTTAAATCTATAGTTAATCGTTTGCTCTCGAGCTTTTGTTAAACACTTAAACTGACTAATCAGAGTGTAAACATCTTAGATTATTGTTTATCATTATGAGCCAGTAATGATATTTTGCTAAGAGAGGCTAGGTCAATGGTTTAAAAGTTGAGTTTAATTGAAGTGTTTATCACTTTTGATGTAAATCTATTGTAGTAAGATGCAAAGAATAAAAACTTATCACACATCTAGGATGTTAATGAGGTATAAACTTTTCTCTTTCCTCCATGTTTGTCGTCATATTTTCCTTCTCTTCTTCGTGTGGTTTTAAAAACATTTGAAAGACGAGTGTTGGTCAAAGTTGGGATTTGTGAGCATGAGCACAACCCTAGGTTAGGGTGGTGTTCTATTGATAGTGATCACGGTTACTATGGAATCGAGTTGTTATAATACAACCAAACATATATGTTTGGCTACTATATAGAGATGGATGAAACATTCCGTATCAATAAGAATTTTACATGGGGTGATTTCCGTTCCCTCTTGCATGATCGAAAAAATACGATGAATTACAAACTACTATAGTAATATTCATATTCACTAATCTTTAACAACATTAATATCAGTATGAAGTTTTGATAATTTAAATTAAAATATTAATTGGTTTCAAGACCTAATTATCAATAAGACTATGTATAAATTATAATTATTTATTTAGTTAAAATGTTTCGTAGATAAATATGAATTTATTAAAATCATTTTAAGTCAAATGTAGTGGTTTTAAAGTTTTTTTTTTTTAAAATGAAAAAAATAAATTCATTCATCTATTTTAACGACCGTTAACGATTTGACTAAAAATAAGTTTGACGCCCCCTTTAAATACGACGTAGTAACTTTAACGCCCTAATTATGTTTAATCAGCAACTTTGGAGTCTATTTTAACCACGTCTAGTCTAGACAAGTGCTATTACAAGAAATTAAACCTCTTATTAAACTTAACTAGTGTTATACTACGACGCACTTTGCGGAAGAAGCAAAGGAGGCTCAGATGGCGTTCGGACATGTTTCTATTATCATAGCCATGAGGGTCAAAAAACTTTTCATAATACAACATTCACGTACCGATGAACAAAATAGGTCCAACATCACTGCCAACAAAATCGGTCTCATATAAACATGTAAACTGGTCTCATACGAACGTATGTTTTCATCATCGACCAAATCAAGATGGTGTCCCAGCAATATAAATAGCATCCAATGAACATATGTTTAGCATCATTGACCAAATCATGATATTGTGTCAAATGAACTCAGGCTGTACCGGTCTTGGATGAATATATACTCATCATCATCGACCAAAGGACCCGAAAAAAGCACCATGGAACAACACATGACCATCATCGACCGTATCGAAATATCGTTAGCCAACGAAAGTAGTCTCAGATGAATATATATTCATCATCATCAACCTTGGAACCCCAAAGAAATCCAACATAGGCCACATTTGAAAACCTTAACAGCCAAAATAACAAAGGCCTAAATCCGGAAAACATATAAATAAAAGAGTCTCAGATGAACTCAGATTCATCATCATCAACCCCAAATAGCTCTGATCACGCATCTCCTCGGTGGCTTATAAATTCGACAGAGGCCACACTTGAAATCTTTAACAACAAAAAAGGCCTAAACATGAAAAACGTATAAACAGAAGAGTCTTAGATGAACTCAAGTTTATCATCATCGACGGTGACGCCAAGATGGACGTCTAAAACCCCTTCCATAACACCAACATCATTCAATCGAACCAAAGACCATCAAACTGAATAAGAAGAAATGGCTCCTCATCGCCGTTGCCAAGGAAACCCGCATTAGCAAAAGGTCGGCGACGGCGGGGCTCCATAACCCTCGCCATATGGCGGCTTCCGAACGACCACCTGTGGTATCTGTCACACCCCAACCTTGACGGCGGAATCGTCGAGGCGTGAGAGTTACGATTGTTCACAGCCACATAACGCTATGTTTAAATGTAAATATTCAAATTTATAGTGTCAACAGGAATTACAAACATAAGTCTCAATCATGAAATACATTCAAGCAAATATCAAACATAACATAACATTTCATTTATTTAACTAGGTCCACATCCTAGTTTTATTGCAAACTTCAAAAGACCACTTTAAACTTGGGGGTTACCTGAAACATGATAAAAATAAAAGGTCAACTAAAAATAGTTGGTGAGTTTCCAAGGTTTTCATACATAATATGAAAAGATTATAAGTAGCAATTCATGTCATAGGTTATAAGCTAGTAAGGTTATAGAACACATATCTTTACAATCAAACCTCGACTTGATTACAAGTATATAAGATTGGCTAAGTGTATTTGGTTCCCTAGTGCACAAGCATACGGCTCCTAGGAGTCGGCAGTTCATCGACTTTAGCACCAAATAGGCTTGTCAGGCCCGAAGATCTAAGACGTCGCCAGGCTAGCAATAGTTAATGATTGTAACAAACTATGTATCTCATATAATCACTTACAACATACAAATAACCATGACAAGATATAAAGATGAATTGCAAGTGCTTTACAAGTCTCAAATGTTTATAAGTGTGTAATGTATAAGTATCATGTTTCACCCCAAAATGGTGTGAAATAAAGTAAAAGGGGGCAAGGAAAACTCACAACGACGTAGGCATTACAAGATGATATAAAAGGTTAAACGATGATCCATAGTATCCATTACAAGCACCTAAATATATAATTTACGAGATAAAGATTAAGGTTAATATTATAATTAACGTTCAAATAAGTTTGACTTTCGATAGTTTAAGGCTTAATAATAAGATCAACGTTCTATTAGGGTTTTGATAGATTTAAAGGGACTTGTCCAGTAAATAAATTTTAGAAATAATTCTTTATAAGTTTTTCAGATTAATTACAATAACGTATTGATTAATAACAAATTATTAGTCTAAACCATTAGTTTAAAATGTAACTTATAAGAAATAATATTCTTAAATACTTTGTGTAATTATAAAATATAAATAATTTCTACGATTATCATGATAAATCTTCAATTAATATAGTGTCCGTTAATATTATAAAGATTTATTGTTTCAAGTCCAATAGCTGGTTAATTATTTTAAAAGAAACCCATTTATACATAAAAGTTAAATAAACATAAAAATAATAATTATGTTTTTAGGGAGTAACATTTGGACCAATAATAATTTATTAATTTATTATTTAAAATCCATTTTAATAGAAATAACCCAAGAATAACATTTGTTAACATGTTTTATTAAAAGATATTTAATTATTTAAATTTAAGAAAAATTACAGAAAGTAATTTGATGATTTAAAAATAAACAAGTTTACAAAAATGATTTTTATAATTTTTAGAAATTTTCTAAATTTAAAAACAAAGACTAAAAGCTTTAAAAAATACATGAGGTTGCCCGGGTTCGAACCCGGGACCTCATGTAGGGGAGGCGTGTGATTTAACCAGTAGACTAAGGCTTACAGCCGCGATATGACTTCGATTTTAAATGTTAAAACAAGCCTTCAATAAATCCCCCAAATCTCAAGAACCCTAATTCGTTACTCAATCAAATCGAAGCTCGATTCGATCTTGTTGGAGACTTGAATCATGGGGCTTTTAATGCCCATGTAATAACGAGCATTTAGGTGTATTACATTACCTGTATGGTGTTCGAATTGATGCTAATCCCAGCGAAGAACAACCGCGACAGTGGTGGTGTTGATTAGGTAATCAAATGGTGATATTAATCAAATTAATTTCACAGGTAGTTTCAAATGAGGCCAATGATCGAATGCCCTCTATCAATTTCGTGAATTGAAACTCATAAGGTTGAATTCGATTGAGTTGCAGGTCGCAGATGAAAGTGATAATCAAATGCGAGGAAATCGTGTTTTTCAGATGAAATTGAAAGCTGTAAACGATTATAGGTAGATGTATGATTGTATAGGTGCGATTAATTCGATTATTTTAGAGCGTAGTGCGATCGTAGCCTGTGAAAGGGGCCGACAACGCGGGGAAGGGAACAGATCGCACTAATCCACTTGATTTTTCAAATTAAAGTTGAGCACGCGTTCGAATCCCCCACGTGAAGGTGTCGGGGTGTTTGATTCGGTTAAAAATCGAGAAATCTGGTTGCTGTGGGCTCGCCGGAGCCGTTGGTCGGCGACGAGGTTCCGACGGGGAAAGGGGGTGGTTTGGGTTATTTGCAGTTTTAGTCCCTCATCTTTCACATGTTATTATATTATGTATTAAACTTTTATTTAAAGTTTTCAAAATGACAAAACGACCCCCTGCACTTTATTCTAAGTTATTATTATTATTATTATTATTATTATTATTATTATTATTATTATTATTATTATTGTTATTGTTATTATTATCTTTCTTATTATTATTACTATCTTTATTATTATTATCATTATTATTATTATTATTTATTATTATCATTATTATTATTATTATTATTATTATTATTTTCAATTATCGTAAAATACGAGATGTTACAGTATCCACAGCCTACGTCGACTGCGTACCCTCAATAGCAAACCCTAGAACGGATCTGAGATCAAAAACCCTAAAGACAGAGGAGGAAGAAAAGTCGTCGTCATCGTCGCCGCCGCCAAGGGAACACATGCAAGCAAATGACCGGTGGCGGCGAGGCTCAACACTCTCTGCAGGTTTCGATCTCAGGCAAGATGGATCGGTCGGAGCTACAACAACCACCATTAACATCGAATCAGAAGAAGAAATGTACAACGGGAGGATCCCCACGCGTCGGTGAAGCCGGTGGCGACAACCTCCACCAGAGCTCCGGTAACCCACATACCTACCCCCTCTCTCTCTTTACAAAACTCAAATGCAGAGAAGTGTGAAGAAGAAGAAGAAGAACATAAAAGTAAAAAGAACACACGTCTGCAGCAATAGTGAGAATAAATAACACGCGTCAACAACAAGAAAAAAAACAAAAAACCAACCAATGACAGAGACCCACGCGGGGCAGTCACTGTTTATTTAACTTCACCTTTAAATATGTAGGTTAATTATATTATATCATAGGGGATGTTTGGGATTGCTTTTGAAAAACAACTTATGACTTTTGGAAGGGTAAAAAGACAGAAATACCCCTCCAGAAGTCACTAGAAGTTACCAATGTGCATGTTTGAGATTGCTTTTGAAAAGCAACTTATGACTTTTGAAGGGGTAAAAAGACAGAAATACCCCTCCAGAAGTCACTAGAAGATACAATTTTGTATCTCAATTTCAATTCAAACATGGGTTTGATTCACACTCCATGTTCTGAGAAATATTTATCATCCGAAAAGAGAAAGATCGATTCTTTGGGATCCTTCCTGTAACTTCTAGTGACTTCTAAAGGGGTATTTCTGTCTTTTTATCCCTCCAAAAATCATAAGTTGGTTTTCAAAAGCAATCCCAAACATGCACGTGCACATAGTTTTGTGCTATTTTATGTTTATCACGGAGGGGGAGAACAATCAACAGTGTATATGAATTTGATTTTGTCTCCGAGTCTCTTTTGCCTGATACAAAATCGATTTCAACAGTAAACTGTTAAACATTTGTTTCCTTTTGTAATCCATTAATAGATTGAGCAAATCTCGAATCATTGGTTGATAATGGCGTATTTCCATGAATCCGATTAAGCAATTATCGCTTTAAACTCCAGGCAAATTCACCTCTCTTTCCCTCTCAATCGCAGAGATTAATGTCTATATCTATGGGTAGATAAGTACGTACAGTTTATGAAGGTGTTTTTAGATCTGTAGATAGCTTCTTCCACTCTGATTCTACAAATGTGTGTGGATGCATCTTGAAAAGTTATAACGTAGATGAAATTCGTATTTTTTGATACAATGCTTCGTTAATCTGCAGTAATTTTGTTAAGATATTACTCATGAATTGTGATTTTTCATCTTACTTTGATCACGCCCAATTTGGTTGCTAATAATGTATGCATGTTCTATTGAGTGTGTATATATCATTAGCCTACGGATTTGATCTATTATGATTCAGGTAGCTAGAATTATGCACATCTGTACACCTTAGGTTCATAAGAAATGAACCGCCTTAAATATCATTAAGTAATTAAGCCATTTTGTACATATTTACTTGGGTGGGAGCAATCTAAGGACGGTGATCTCCCACTCTTGGTGTGTAAAGTGAGTAATATTGGTTGGTGGTTGGTATGAGGGGCGGATGTTACAATATCATATTAACCACACATTATTACATTATTAATTTCAAGATGTAGAATGCATCTCAGACAGTTGCTCCAAAGGTTCTTTGGATTTCTTTTTTAAGAATATATATTTACATGGAAGGTAAAGGACTTCAATCCACATAAAATATTGCACAAATCCAAATATCTCAAGGAATACAAGTTAATCTTTATGCATGACTCATGCATTTGATAACAACATATATTCCCTTTTATTCTTTTCAAATTCACAAACTTTTATAAAACAATTCTCATAAATACTTGTCATTACTTACCAATAGGACAAATCACACAATCACACACTCATATCTTGCTTCTTGCAACTCAAATTCAACCAATCACAACCTTGCATGCCACTTTTTCTATGTTTTGCATTCTACAGTTCCAGCACCAGGTCTGCAAATGAAATAGGAATCATGTGTCATGAACAGATTAGAATATATAACACTGATTTTGGTTAGAGTCTGAGTCATAGAATAATAACAAGGTTTTAGGCGCATTGTTTGTGGATGAGAGGATGAACTCTAAGGTTAAGTATGTTTGGAAAGAGAAATCGCAGGATGGGTGACCTCCCAGGAAGTCTCCTCTTGGGCAACCAAAAACAAATCCGAAAGCTGCTTATGAGAAAGCGGACAGGTTGGTATGAGGTACCGGATGTTACAATAATACAATTGGTTTAGGCAACCGAATGAACAAACACACCCACCAAGACCCCACTGCAGCAGTAGGGCCCATAGATAGTGAAATAAGGGCAAACCTTACTTTTATCCCATGGGATAAATAGGTTGTTCTTAGAGAGACCCCCGGCTCAGAACAACCTCCCTTTTTTTTTTTTATCAAAGAAAAATACAGGAATATACAAAAAGAACAGGTATAATAACAGAAATTTTTATTTGAACTTAAAGGAACAGTAAGACATATATGTGTGTGTTTAATATTAGATTATAGATGATGCATGTTTGCATACTTACACTCGGCATCTGATTTAATCCAGCATTCTTTGTTCCCATCTGAATCATTCATACAACACCCTGAGGGCGTGTAGCCCATAGTGCAGTTTGCACCCTTTTTAGAACTATCCACCAGAGGAAGTAGTTTAATGTCTTCAGACAGCATTTGATTTCTGTTTTTATACTCCTCAACAAAGTTGCCTTCAGTAACATGTTTCAATTGATTTTCAGACTTAGGTTCAACAGTTCCTTCAGGATGAACTTTCCTATGAAACATTTGTAAAATCTGCATGTATGTTGCACATAAAATGTTAGAATACTCAACTAAAAAGACGTTGTAAGTCAATTAAAGATCAGATGCATGTACCTTGCGTGGTTTTTTATCAGCTGTGGAGTGCTTAGAGGAAGAATAATGAGTTCTTCCTTTAAGTATCTTTTTCATCAAACAAACAGCAGATTTTTCAGTTTCTCTCTCTTTTAGCTTTTCAGTTTTGTTCGTTTTACCTCCGGTAACTTCTTCTGCAGTTTTAGTTCTCTGAAACAGCTCTCCAAGTGATGTTCTATGCTCCTTTTCTTTCTTTACCTTTATTGTTTCCGGCAGTTCAATTACTGAACCAAAGAGATAATCCTGAAGTGGACAAACAACTGCTTCATTTTCATTCTTTTCGCTTCCGTTTTCCTTTCCTTCAGGTTCTAGAACCTTCTCTAACTCATCCTTAATGAGCTTTAGTTCATTCTCTGTTGCTTCAGTTTCTTTCTCCATATTATAGGTGGCAAAAGTTGGTGTTTTTGGTTCATTAGTGACTGTTTCTGCAGCTAGAGTTCCTATGGCAAGAAACCCATGAAAAAGTTCGGAAAAAACAGCATCTGATTCTTCTTCTGCTGCTGCTGTCTGTTTTGCGGTCTCTATGCATGTAAACGATTTACGATACTGCCCTTCTCTTTGCAGTTTGCTTGAAGTTTTTGCATAATAGTGTGATTTAGGATAGTATTGTAGGTCATCAAGTGATGGCTGTCCCGGAAGACATGAGCATGAGTTTCCTGCTCATCAGTTATAGAACATTGTCTCCTTAGGTCAAGGAAATAAGCAATAGATGGGTGGGTTGGGTTGATTGGCTAAAATGTCACAATGGGTTCGGGTTGAAACAGGTCATTTACAATATTTGTTATTCATGGATTTCGAGAGGGTCAACCCCTCTTGAAAGACGTTTAAACATTTTCTTTTGTACTTACAAGACAATAATATTGCAACAATGATCCAAACCTCCGAATAGAAAAGATTAAAATGAGACTTTGGACGACTATAAAACCGTTTGATCCATTCCCAATTTAGCTAACTTATGTGTTCTGACCCGTCTGATACAAACACAACCCAAATCAACCCATTTATAAGTAAATTAGTTGAAATCACCACCTCTAATAGAAATGGTGGATAGAGATGGGAGATTAATATCTTACTTGGAGCAAATTCTGTTGGCGGCTCGTTGTTCGTCTGCCTAAACCTGTGCTGCATCCAATCAAGTAACTGAAACAAAGATAGTCAAGCATGTACCATTATGATAATACTATTTTCTGCAAATATGTAAACATTACCTTCATTTTTCCTTTTAGAAAGCTCAATACTCACTCAGTTCAATGAGATAAGAAAGGAGATGAGAGGTTCTTAATTTTATCTGGTATTTAATAGCCTCATGAAGTTCCAATTCATGGCCTTGAGACAAGAACATAGAGAAAATAACAAACCTTAGGGGCTGGATACATGTGCAAAGATCAAATAATTGGGTCAACTGGTCAATAGTAATTTGCTTTACATTATTTTGGCAAATTATGTGATATGTTTTAACATGCATGCATTTTTAAGTTGTTCCTAGGTTATATGTAGTTAGATTGCCTTCTGTATCCTGTCTTAATGTTTTCTATAGGGATGTTTGGGATATTTTATTTAAATATTATTTTTGCTTAATATTGTGTTTAATAAAACAGATAAGTACTTTTAAGTGTTTAGATGATGAACAGTGCTTATCCTATCTGCTTATTTTAAAGTGAAATAAGCTTGTTAGAAATAGATTAATTTACCTAGGGTGTAATGTGCAAAGATCAAATAATTGGGTCAACTGGTCAATAGTAATTTGCTTTACATTATTTTGGCAAATTATGTGATATGTTTTAACATGCATGCATTTGTAAGTTGTTCCTAGGTTATATGTAGTTAGATTGCCTTCTGTATCCTGTCTTAATGTTTTCCATAGGGATGTTTGGGATATTTTATTTAAATATTATTTTTGCTTAATATTGTGTTTAATAAAACAGATAAGTACTTTTAAGTGTTTAGATGATGAACAGTGCTTGTCCTATCTGCTTATTTTAAAGTGAAATAAGCTTGTTAGAAATAGATTTATTTACCTAGGGTGTACATGAGCCAAGCCTGAACTCACATAAGTGGTAGGATGAAGCTCGACCCGTTTAACTTAAGAGAGCTCGATCTTAAGTTTGGCTCGTATCGAGCTTTATGTCTTAAGATCGAGCTTAGCCCGTGAGTTATTTTTTAAGCTAGAGCTCGTCTCGGACTCGGCTCGTTATACATCTATAACTTTGACTTTATATAACAAATATATGCTATATAGTTTTTTTATCATAATAATAATAATAATAATAATATTTTAAAAAACCCCTTTGTGTTGGCTTGAGCCAAGGTTTTTTGAGCAGATGTCGACTGGCTTAGCTCATTTATGCCCTAATTTTTACCCTTAGAGAAAACTAGTACTTTTGAATCCGCAAAATTAATAAGTTGCATAAGTTGTATCAATAAGCAGGCCTACGCCCTAAGACTAGCAAGATCCCGATATTAATTAGAAAGGAAGCTAATAATGAGTAGATAATTATAGTATTATTAGAATAATTTGTTCTGTCCAATGTATCTGAAGGTAATGTCAAAACATTACATGAATGTTACATTAATATACAATGAAATGGTCTCTATGATTGGATATATAGCATTGTAACATGAATGGTGTAAATATTCAACTTTATCCTAATCGTTCACTGTCCAAATTTACAACTTCCTACTAGTTTGGATCCATTTAATATTGAGCAGTTTAGTCAAATCAAGCATGGTCCTACCTAAATGCTTAATTCTACTTTGTTTACAAGTAAAATCAGAACAATACAATTCAATGTGCATCAGTACATTACCTTTATTAAAATTGGCCGGATTGTAATACATGTCGGGTTGTAATACAAGTCGGTTTGGGTCAGGTCGTCTATAAATACTTTTATTGAAAGTATAATTTTTTCATCAAAAACTCGTATCAGATATGCATACCAAATTTTATTAATTCGATAATTTTTTTTACACTTTGACCCGTTCTCTTTTAGCATTTTTTTTGGTATTGCCCATTTTGACCGGTTAGAGATTATACATGATTCTATACGACTCGTACGGTGTATTTGTGACCTCTGCTTATATATCATTGTTAGACATCTTAATGAGAGAAGGCGTCTCAACAGATGACTGTTACATTGGTATGTTTCTCCTCTGGTTAAATATGTTATCAGGTTCACCGAAACAATTTTCAGAATATATTATAAAAAAAGGGCGTACCTGGTACTGCAAAGAGCTCCCGTGTTCGCAGGGTCCAGGGAGGGTCCGTCCCATTTAAGGGAAGATGTACGCGGTCTTTCCCCCACATTTTGTGGGGAGGCCGTTTCCACGGATCGAACCTGAGATTATAATACTCTGAATCGACCCATGGGCCGGATTAGACATCAATATGAGGGAAGGCATCTCAAAGTATGTTTCTCTTCTGTTTGTCTATTCTGGTTTAAGTATGGTATCAAGTTCACTAGCTCATGTTGAGCTTGTGGTTAATAATATTAGTGTTTAAAACAAAAAACCAGATGGAATATGAGCCCCAAATAAAGGTAAACCAACCGTACAATCAGATCTTAGTTGTAATCTTTGTAGGTCCCTCAATAGATAGGCCCCCTTGCTTTCTATGGGCATGCAGGATACAGAAGTCACATTGATCTCACCACCTCTGATTACTCGTCGCGCTTGTTGAACCACCGAAGCGGACCCGATGGTTTGGACTCGATCTCAAAGTTCTTTGTTTATTTATTTTCCTTCAGTTTCTCATTTTTTAATTAATTTAGTACTTCAGCTTTATATTTTGTGTGTTTTTCTGAATATATATTTTCTTAATATTACAGATACGCACAAAGAGATACTTAGTTGTGTATTTTGTTTTAAAGTAAATTTAGAAACACGTATACATATATGTTCAACTTTTAGATAATTTATAACCAAGGCGAACCGAGTAAGTGTACACAAGGGTTGTTTTTTGAAATTTATATGACCCGTATAGTACTGAACTTTTGATTAAATCCTGTCTTTTTTGAACTTTGACCCTTATAAATTTATGACCCCTAAACTCAAAAAAGAATGCTGTATAAACCCAAATTAAACTGCAGTAGTTAAGTTTTGTTTTTAATTTTATATATTCTGATTTCTGAAACATATGTGGTCTGTAAAAAAGGTTGTGATGGTGCATGGGTGCTGCTGTGTTTGTGTTATTGCTGATTACTACTGTCTTTGATCTTGAATTTAGAAGAGGAAAATGATGTCCAAGGGGACATCGTGTGGTATCCTGTGGTACGGTTTTTTCTGTTGATTCAAAAAGTTAAAAGTTCAAATCCTATAAGTTACAACTATATGTGGTTGATCATAGTTGATTAAAAGTTCTGAAAAAGAAGAGGAGAATGGTAAGGTAAGTGAAAGTTGCATGATACATGAGTGGGCATGCAATCATATACAATAAATGGAAGTAGATGACTGCAATCTCCATGTGTTGTGTACCATTCTTGTTTTGTAGTCTTGACTTAATTGTCTTTTGTTTAACAAGTTTCCCCTTTTGTAATAGGTCTATGGGGGGTGCATCTAAGACTTTGATGATGTATGTGATCTTGGTCAAAACCCATTGAACCAAATTGACCTCTTTTTAAACAACTCGTTTCGACCTGCTTGTATTCTTGTTTGAAACCCGAACCAAAATAACTTTTTCTTAAAATGACCCATTCTGACCTGAACTCCCCCTGACCCAAACCAATTCTGACCCATACACTACAGATCCAACCTGTCAATTTGTGAGGTATAATGTTTGTTTATCATAATTCTTAAAAGTTAAATAATTAAAAACACTTCGAGGAAAGCATATATTCAAACTAAGTAGCACATTGGATGTTTCCCTACATGTGTTGCTTTGTGTATGGAATATATGTATTATAATTACCTAACGTTATGTCCTTCAGCTACTAAATGCCGATTTGACTACAGTACTACACGAAGTGTCACTGCGCATAACACCATATTATTGGTGTATATGAATAATACAAGAATTTAGTTAAATATAAATACAACCATGCATACATTATTTAAGTAATTATTAAAGAACAATAGTGAGTACTAAACTATAGTGTAGCAGCTTATTAATATATGATTCTTTTGGTTATAGGCATACTCCTACTTTACTAATCAGCATCTCCTATACGGCGCGCCTATAAAAGTAGCCATACGTGTATTGTACGAGAGTGTACATATGTATATAATTACTACTAAAAATCTGTGCAAATCCGTCAAGAAATCTCTATGTAAAAAATGCATGATATAAACCATCACGAGGTATTTATTTTACAAAATGCGTTGCGATTTTACTGATCATGTATAAACATGAAATGGTCTTAATATGGCACTTGTATAATATTTCTTAAACGGAGAACTCATTGTAACAAAGGAATTTTGGTAGCACGTTAGTACTTATACATTAAACATACTCCTAAATCTATGCTATTTGTTTACAAAGGAATTTGAAGGAACGGATGCCATTGTAATACCTTGATACCATTGGCTACTTGTCTTTTGGTGGCCACATGTATAAATAGCTCGAGGATTAGGAGTTGTTCTATATAAAACGTTAACTCAATCTAAACTTGATATAAACCAAAGTAACTTGATTGAAATTTTATATAATCATTGTAAGAGTATAGAAACTACATCGGAATCAATAATCTTCATATTCCAACTCTATGAACCGTCATTAACCTAAAAGAAATCAAGAATTTGAGAGGTTACTTTAGAAATCATGAGAAGAGAAAGTAAACAATATTGTAGTATAACGTATCACAAACAAAAAACATATTCAATAAAATATTGCTTAAGAAGAGAGAGTAAACAACAGGGTATAACGTATTACACACATACCTAGTAAAATCTACTCAAGTTTGAATCTTTAGAATATTACTTATCAGCCCTCGTCAATTCTATCTCAGCCCAATAACATACAGAACTACTTGCTGGCAGCATGTGTAGGCCCAGTAACACACTCATTCCAGTAGCCCACCTACAGATTTAAATTAGTCTTCCAAAATTTCTCTTTAATCTTCTAACACTCAAACAAATAGATTAAAATACTAAAATAGTAATAGACAAACTAAATCCTCGATATATTGTGATATGATATTCTAATACACTATCTCTATATTTACTTTCAAGAAATACATACTCTAAACATATACTTACTTACACGTCAGAATCTACGACAATACTAACAGCTGCACCACAAAATGTGCAAGCACAAGCACCCAAGACGAGCCTTCAATCCATCGAACACTATCATCATGATCATGTGTTTGGTAGGAGCAATACGTATGTTTAGGCGGAAAAACATGTATACATCGCATATAAACACAAAAGATCTAACGAATGAACTCATTATAATAACAAGAAAAAGTACATAACTGGATGGTATTCAAAGTAGTTTCACTAATTAATCAAACTTCTTTTCTTTTGTTTCCGATTGTGTTTTGTCACCAGACACCTTTGCCTCTGTCTCGTATCTCTCCTTGAAATATTGCTCAAATGCTTTTGGTAGAAAATGTGGAATCAAAAATGCACTCATATTTATCGAAAAGTATGCCAAATTTGCTGCTGCTAGGCCCACACCGAACCAATACCATGCGATATCCTGATCAAACAAGACATGAGACATTAGCGTACATTGTTATCGTAATCAGACCGGACCAACTGGTTAGACAAGTCACCAGCTAGGGCGCTAGCTAGATCAAATCTGCTTAAAGTCTTAAACCGACTGGACATGTTGAATTGGTGAACTGGATCGCACGGTTGGGTCAGCTTTGAAAAAAATTATCTTTGAAAATCTTTATCACCACTAGAAACTGGGCATTTGAGAATGTAAAAAAAGTTACGAATTTTACTAAGGGTTATGCAACCAAATATGAAAGGTCGTAAAATTGGCTATTATACTAAAACACTAGTAAAATGGTAGCAACTTTTGTGACCATTTAGATGCGGTCAGAAAACAACCTTAAAATTAATAAAAAGTATTTGGTTAAAACTTAAAACTTAAAACCAAATTATATGTACCGGTGGCAAACCGATCACAAATTTATAACACCACTATACTAACCAATTTGATTTACTACCCATTTGCAAACAAATTTACAGTCACAAATATTCAGTTTTCTAGTAATACATATACAGATTGTTCATTCTACTCTTCAAATTTTGTTAACACCACAAATCATATAAAACAACAAGATAGTTGCATTTTTTATTTTAAGTTAGTCATATTATTTATTCTTTTAAATTATTCATATATGTTTTATCATTTTTAGATTATTTATAATTAATAACTTATCCAACCTGCAGCCTGATTAGTAAACCGATCCAACCATTCTGATCCGTAAACTTGACAAAATAAACCCGGTTCAAAAACCAGTACACTTAAAACACAAAGCATCACATCTAGTCATGTAACATTCTATGCATGTCACACATATACATAGCACATTTGTTACTTTTTATAACGTTTATATAGTTATACGTACCTGGATATGAGAATATTGATCAATAGATTTGTTCATCCACACATCTTGTATCCAATCCAATATAACAAACAACCTTCTAACCGTATACAACATCGGCACCAATGCCCTCACCGGTGCCGAAAACAACGACAACCCGCTAACGACATTCTCCGTCAATATTTGAAACGACAGCAAGAACAACTGCGGTGTCGCGGATCTAACCGCCTCGTTGTCGCCCCTCGCGAACCCGCCCAACACGTAAGCCAATGGCAAGAACAGCCCGATCACCGTCCCCGTGATCGAGTAAACACGCAGCATCCCGCTTGCATGCACGATCTCCTTCGATCTAGCGGCACCGGGGAACGCGAGGCGCGATAGGAGGAGGAGGTACGCCGTGGTCATGGCCGGAAAGACGAGGTCGAAGAGGGGGACGAGGCCCGTGGCGGAGAACACCATCACGAATGCTACGAGTTGAAGCTCGATCCACCGGAGGGAGCCCATCATGCCGCCGCCACCGTTGGCGGTGGCGGTGGGATCTTGGTGGTGGTGGCGGTGGTCGGCGGTGGGTGCCACCGCGAGTTGTACGCCGGACATTTTTAATGAAAAGTTGGTGAGTTTTTGAAGTGAGGGTGAAGGGGTGATTAAAATAATAATAATAATAATAATAACGGGAGTAATATAGTATTAAGGAAAGGTGTTTGAGAGAATTATGGATCAAATTTTTATCACTGGGGTTTGTTTGCCCACGTGGTGTGACTTGCTGTTTTGATAACACAAGATAAATTTTTATTTTTACGTTGGTTCTAAAAAATGAGTTATTAAATTTCAGATATGAAAACTCAAAGCATTAATTAATTCAAATTTGTATAACTTTAGAGTTTTATTTTAGTGGTGGTTAAACCAACTCTTATATCTTATGATATGTTGATAAACTTTGATTTTTTGAGAGATAATTCTAACCCGTTAGTATCATTGGATTATATGCACATTGGTTTTTTAGCTATAACCTATAGTTGATTTAAGTGTTTGTGAGTTATCTTTGGTTACAAGAGTTATGCTTGGTTAAAAGACATGTTAGAGCTTTTTTACACAATTCTTTTGGATATATTTTTTACTTGATATTACACATTAAAATTTAATTTAATTAATAACATAAGAAACAAAATTACTTTTAGGGTGTTAATTATTTGATTTGAAGCCGAATTGAACCAAATGAGTATTCATTATTGCTCTAATTGTTTAGCCCAGCCCATTAACCAAATGCGGGCCACTCGTCTTTTGTAACAGCCCAATACCTTTTGTGTGTGTTGTGAGTTGTGACTTGTGACTTGTGAGTTGCGACGGCCCATTAAAACTCTGACTTGACTCAGTCACTCGTCTCAGCTAGCCATGCTTTTTAATGAAGAATAATAATACTATCATGTGAGAGTTATAAAAGTATTTTAAAAAAAGTCAATATAACTAAAAAGACACTAAAAAAACCATAACCACTCTTATGTGTAAATACTAAATAAGAGCTTTAACGATATCTTTCTTCAATGATGTTTTTATTAAGTGAACTTTGAGGTGGATCAACTTGATTCACATTCTGTATTTCTGTTACGAGCAAAAAAATGAATTGATTTTACAATCTTGGATGATTCTTTAAATTATGGATTTTAGACACCAATGGATATTATAATACTAGTAGGGCACCCGCGCAATACGACGGCAACGACAATTTACAACGCGTTATTCTTTTTCTGTTAATATATCAATTTCGCTATGTATGTCATAAGCCTTAATGATCTCAAATAAATAACAACAAACATGGTGTAACCACAATGATTCATCAAAATAAATATCAAGAGTCACTCCAATTTGAGGGACACCATATATTTTTAACATTTAGAATATATATGTGGCAATACCTCTATATCACTTAAATATATATTTTTTACTATTCGATGGAACCCTTCGACTTCTGCTTGCATTTCTACACACGTAACAAAGTTGCCATAATATAATAAGTGGAAAAAACAATCATTTTTACAACCACCGCAGGTAGGATTATACCTTATCAACAGCATCACCGGACAAGGGAATTTTCTCATAGTTTCTGTACTGTTCAAGCCTTGTACGCCTATAACTTTCCCTTGTTATATTCAATCTTTCCCATGGAATGCCTTGAATGTCTTTCCCGGTTCTTGCTTGAGCAGAGGATGTATCTGTCACCTTTTCAAGCTAGTAAACATTAAAACTTAATATATCGAGCGTATTACACTACATCTAATGCTACATTATCAAACAAACTTATATCGACAAGTCCCCTAGTGTTAACTTAATAGCAGGAAAAGAATGAAATCAAACTGACCATATCAAACTCATCAAGATTTTGATCTCCACCCTCGTTTTCTTCTTCATCGACATCGTCAGCAAAATCCGACATGTCCCCATCTTCTGCCATGTAATCCATTCGATCAACTTCGTTGCGCGGCATCAAATCAATCACGATTCACAACACTTCTTCTATCTCAAACATCTATGCAAATGGCACACCACCCCAAAAGGAGATGCAATTAACCTACTTGTAAGAAACAATCCATAAAAGACAATAAATTAAGGTACTTTAACACCATTTAAACCTAAAAATCCAACTCTAAACCAAAATTTCCACCTTCAATTCAATAATCTGCAAGAAAAACACAAATTTACTATAAACAATCTTCAGAAAAACCACATACAACCAGATAACAAAACAAAGGGCCCAATCTTACATTGAGGCATAAAAACAAACCGGTGGTTGCATCAGTAACTTAAAACCTACAATCTCTTCCAAAAAAGGAAAAACAAGACGGATAAACGTATCATACCGCAAGAAACCCTACAAACTGAACAAAAAAACGACTCTTGTTCATAAATTAACCGAACCAACACATGAATCAGAAAACCCTCATCAGAAATTGCTCAAATCAACGATCCAAAACAAACCCATAAAAGGGCAACGATTAAAACTGAAACTTTAAGCAAAACGAAGGTGTAGATTGCTTTTCAAAGGGGGAGTTATGGGAGAAAAGGGGTGTTTCGTACGAACACACTAGATGTGAAGAAGACCCTTCTGTTAAGGTCTGAATCTGTACTTAAAATCCCAAATCAGTTACTACAAAAAGCCAAATCATATATTGCTATAGAGATGGAGGTACGAAGAGTTACCTACAAATCCACCACAAAAATTATGAACCTCTTCAAAATGGTTTTCGAAAACCCCCGTTAAGGTCTGAATCTTCGAAGCCATTACCCGGCTATTGATGTTTGAAGAGATTTAACAGTTAAATAGAAGAAAAGAAGCCCACAAACCTACTCGAAAAGCAAGCCGCCGGCGAACGGTCCGGTTCACCCCCAAGCTTCATCCACCCGTTCTGAAACACAATGGGTTTACTCACGGCCGAATCGACGTTAACCACCACCGCCACCTGGCCCACCGTCTTGCTGTCATGGGAGACGCAGCTCCGCCCCATGCCACCGGTGGCGACGGCGATGGTGAGGAGGAGGGGCTTGCCTTGGAGGCGGCGGAGGGCCGGTGGGTCGAGGTGGAAGACGACGGCGGAGGAGGAGGTGGTGGCGTCGGGTGGGGAGGTGGCGGAGGAGAGAGGGATGATGGTGGTTTGTGGGGGAAGTGTTTGAGGCGGAGCTTGCAGTAGCAGGGGGTGGCGGAGGAGTGGATGCCGGTGGCGGAGCCGATGGGTTTGGTGGTGGGGGGGAGTTTGAGGGAGAGTGACTCGAAGGTTTAAATTGAGATCTGTAAGTTTAAATTTTTAATCCCTTTGGATCTCTTTGTGCTTTGAAGTTGTGCATAGAGCTCTAAGGGTTGTAAAACTCTTAAATTTAAGAGATTTGTGTGAAATGACATCCTTGCCCTTCTCATTTGCTTATTAAGATAGTATAGATAACTTTATCCTATAAAATAACAATTATCAATATATTGGTAAAAACTAGAAACACCCTGAAAATAGAAAATTTGATAAATAATATACCATTATTCTCGTAATTGGATTTTCTAACTTTAGTAAATGGGAAATCATAACAATATGCGTTTATGGCATATAAGAAAATACTTCCCTTTTCATATGAGCTGTGATTATGATGATAAATATACATGTTTTTAATATGTATTTCTTTGCATTTTAAGTCATTTTTGTTACAAAATTCAATATTTAGACACTTATTTGTGTTTTATTTGAATCTTGTAGGTTTCGAATGAAGCTCGGTGATTTTGTGAATAAAGTCCAAGATTTGAAGAGGTTCAAGAGGAAAAATGCTCCTGATATGACCATATTCAACTGAATATGGCCATATAAGCTGTCAAATCTCAAATAGCCCCTTTTTGATGCTGAATATGGTCATATCACTTCAGATATGGCCATATTCGGGCAGAAAACGGGTTTATAACCCTAGTACACCTCATTTCCAAAAACACTTTCATTTCTTTCAAAACCCTAGCCTCTCAAAACCCTTTAGGTGTCTTTGAACATTTCTCAAGAGTTTTGGAGGATTTGAAGGTCAAGATTGAAGATTTCACACTTTCAAGAAGAATCTAACATCATCCACCCATTTCCCCTCAAAATTGGTTTGAATTCCTCTAGATCTACTATGAGTTCTTCCATATTCTTGAGTTTGGGTGTGTCTTTTGTAAGCCTTATGGGCTAAACTCTTATTATCACTTGGATTAGACGAAACTTAGTATGATTTAACAACTTGTACATGATTCTTGGTGATGTTTATGTTTATGCTATGATGAAACTTGATTATTCTTCAATGATTGTGTGTGTTTGTTCTAATTTGATGAAATGTTCAACCTTGTGGGTGTTGTAAGCATGTTATGTTGGAAAACTTCATGTTCTTGCAAGACTTATGCATATAATTGCATATTTTGTATGTAATCTTGTGACATTTGACTAGGAATGATGAATGAAAGTTGAAGATTTAGTAGAATTGGTTAAATGTGCATCCTTATGCTTATGTTTGAGAAAACCATAGTGTATGTCATAAATATCTCTTGTCATTGGTTATGAATTGTTTTGTAATCGTGATATGAAGTTTATGAGTTGAAGAGTAATTATAGTTTTGTCTACTTTTCCAAGTTTAGGTGGTTATCATGTGTTTATCGTGTTAACTTTCCAAAGATTTGTGGAATTAGGTAACCCTAACGGGAGTCTAATTCATCTTTAACATCGACATAATTATATCATTAGTTCTTCATGGCATAACTTTAGGTGGCTATTGTGTGTTTATCGTTCTAGCTTTCCGAATGGTTATATGTTTAGATATCCTTGACGGGGGTTTAGGCTACTTCCATGTTTCATGTGTAAGAAATGGTCTCACCTCGAATTTGTGCTAGTTGTTAATTCTATGCTAAGTGGAATCAAAGTCCAAGTGATATATTTAATTGATTGTGTATCTTCATCTTTACTTTCTTAATTTACTAGTTTAATTTGTTAATCGTTTTAGTTAACTATAATACTCACAAATCCAAACTCAATTGATCGGTTAAATAGTGATGATGATTTAGTATTGGGAGCCATTGTGACCACGGATCGATACTCGGTTCTTACCTAGAACTATACTATTATGCGATAGGTGCACTTGCCTATTGTGTGTAGTTGGTTTAAGAGTGATAATCGTTTCTTAAATTAAACTCAAATTGTGTGAAAAATCCTTATTTAAAATATATATACTTTACACACATCAAGTTTTTGGCGCCGTTGCCGGGGACACGGCAATTCTGAGAAAGATCCGAGTCATTACTTTAGCCAATCCTTTGTATTTACTATTTAATTAATTTAATTTTTTTTGTTACCTTTATCTTTCTTTACGCGTTTGGTAGTGTTTGTGTTTCAGGAAGCTTATGTCCGCATCTTCACCGGTTGATGATCTTGTAGAGCCTTATTCTGAACCCGAAAAGTAATCAGGAGAAACTTGAGGGCAAGATCCCACAAAGTAGCACAAGAAATCGAAGGTGAAGCGACGAGGCTAGAGTACTCAAACGAGACCGAAAGTGAAAAGGAGGATACAAACGGAACAGAAAGTGAAGAAGAGCACACCGAAGACACAATGGCGAGGCAAGAAGATAGAAGAACAATCTATGATTTTGCCAAACCATCTTTAGAAGGTGCAAAACCTAGCATTGTACAACCGAATGTGCAAGCAAACAACTTTGAGATCAAGTCAAGCACAATTCAAATGATCCAAAACAATTGTCAATTTGATGGGCGTCCGGATGATGACCCAAACTTTCACCTTGCAAACTTTCTTGAGATATGTGATACCTTCAAGATTAATGGAGTTAGTGATGATGCAATAGACTCCGATTATTCTCTTTCTCATTACGTGATAGAGCAAAGCAATGGTTGAACACACTTCCTGTTGGTTCCATCACCACTTGGAATCAAATGGCCGAAAAGTTTCTCTTGAAGTATTTTCCACCATCGAAAACCGCTAGATTAAGGAACTTGATCACATCATTTATGCAAGATGAAGGAGAATCACTATATGAAGCATGGGAAAGGTACAA
This sequence comes from Flaveria linearis, assembly GCA_024085815.1. Classification (NCBI taxonomy): domain Eukaryota; kingdom Viridiplantae; phylum Streptophyta; class Magnoliopsida; order Asterales; family Asteraceae; genus Flaveria; species Flaveria linearis. The sequence goes on along the minus strand of CM044005.1, from coordinate 10,104,620 downwards.
AGATTCAATGAGGAAGTGTCCACACCATGGATTGGAACCTTGGTTTCAAATCCAAACTTTTACAACGGGTTATGTCCGGAAAGTCGTCAGATTATTGATGCATCTTCACGAGGTGCATTTTGGGATAAAACACCCGAGGAGGCACATGAATTGATTGAAGATTTGGCTAACAACAGTTGTTCATGGCAAGCTCCAAGAACAAGGCAACCTAGACAGGTGTTCATCAAGTTGATACATATCATTCTTTATCTGCACAAGTTGAAGCACTTACAAATCGAATGAATCAAATGCAGGTAAACAGAGCCAAGTAGTTTGTGATATGTGTGGGGGACCACATATGAGTGCAGATTGTCAACAAAGGGAAATGTTCAACCCTCCGGAACAAGTTGATTATATGGGAAGTCAAGTTCGTCCTCAAATAACCCATATAGTAACTCATACAATGCGGGTTGGAAAAATCATCCAAATTTCAGTTGGAAAGCAAGTGGTAGCAACCACCCCCGGGATTTCAACCAAGACCAACATATCAAAACCATCAACAACAAGGCTATCAACCGTATCAACAACAAACTCACAATCAATTCCGCTCCCAAAATCAAAATCAATATCAACAATTCCAACATCAAGGATCAAGTAGTGCTTCACAACCAGAAAAGAAACCCAATTTGGAAGAGATGATGGCACAATTTCTATCTACAGCCGAAAGTCGTCATCAAAGTTCGGAAGCTCGTCACCAACAACACGAAATGGAATTGAGAAACCATCGAGCCACAATGCAAAGTATAAAGCTCAAGTGGGAGAAATTTCAAGGCAATTATCCGAAAGGCAACCTGGTGGTCTTCCGAGTACACCGAGCCTAATCCTAAAGCTCACGTGAAGGCGGTCACGACTAGAAGTGGCAAGACCACTCATTCGGATAACTTAGCTTCTACATCCGAGCCAATTGATGAAGAGGAAGTTGAGGTTCAAGACGAGGTGCAACATACTAGGCAAAGCCCATCAAGTACCGCACAAGTCAAAGAACCATTGAGAGTTTACAAGCCCACTATTCCTTATCCCGGTAGATTGAAAAAGGAAAAGATGGAAGAACAATATGGTAAATTTCTTGAACTTTTTAAGCATTGCATATTAACTTACCATTTGTTGAAGCTTTATCACAGATGCCAAAGTATGCCAAGTTTCTTAAGACATTCTAACAAACAAGAAGAAACTCGAGGAGCTTTCGCATGTGACTTTGAATGAAGAATGCTCGGCGGTTTTGCAAAACAAGCTACCGAAGAAAATGACCGATCCAGGGAGTTTACTATTCCTTGTTTAATTGGTAGTTTATCTGTTAGCAATGCATTGGCCGACTTAGGTGCTAGCATCAATTTGATGCCCTACTCGGTATTTGCAAAATTAGACCTAGGTGAGCCTAGACCGACCCGAATGAGCATCCAACTTGCCGATCGATCTGTAAAGTACCCTAGAGGCATAGTTGAGAACATGTTGGTTAAAATTGATAAATTTGTGTTTCCGGTTGATTTGTAATTCTTGACATGGATGAAGATAAAAATGTACCACTTATCTTAGGTCGCCATTCTTAGCTACCTCTAGAGCCTTAATTGATGTATGCAATGGTAAATTAACTCTAAGGTAGATGAAGAAGAGGTAGTCTTTGATATTAAAATTCCATGCAACATTCACAAAATCATGATGATTCATTATATTTTATTGATACTATTGACTCATATGTGGATCATTATCTGCAGGAAAGTTTGTGAACAAAATGCTTTGGACACACAATTGCTTGATGGGGAAAACTTTGACATTTGTCACGTGCAAGTTGTTGATGAGTTAGCTTGCTCGTTAACCAATGAACCATCCTCAAGTCCAAAAGTATTTGAAGTATCGGAAAGCGATGAAGCAAATAAGGCTAAACCATCTGTTGAGGAACCACCATCATGGAACTTAAGGAGCTACCATCTCATTTGGAGTATGCCTACTTGGATGAGGATTCCAAATTACCCGTCATTATCGCTACCGATTTGACAAATGATGAAAAGGTGAAGCTCTTAGAGGTGTTAAAGACGCACAAGAAAGCTATGGCTTGGAAGATCATGGATATAAAAGGAATACATCCTTCCTTTTGTACCCATAAGATCTTAATGGAAGATGAGTACAAGCCGGTGGTACAACATCAACGTCGCCTTAACCCTAACATGCAAGAAGTTGTAAAGAAGGAAGTAATCAAGCTACTTGACGCGGGCTTAATCTATCCGATTTCCGATCCCCATGGGTTAGCCCGGTTCAAGTGGTACCAAAGAAAGGAGGTATGACGGTGGTGACGAATGAAAAGAATTAGCTTATACCCACAAGAACCGTCACGGGTTGGAGAGTTTGCATCGATTACCGCAAGCTCAACGATGCAACAAGAAAAGATCATTTTCCTTTACCTTTCATTGATCAAATGTTAGAACGTTTATCTGGGAACATGTTTATTGTTTTCTTGATGGTTTTTCAGGATATTTTCAAATTCCTATTGCACCCGAGGACCAAGAAAAGACGACATTTACATGTCCTTATGGCACTTTCGCATACAGAAGAATGCCATTTGGGTTATGTAATGCACCGGCCACGTTCAAAGATGTATGGTTGCCATATTTCATGACATGATCGAAGACTCAATGGAAGTGTTCATGGATGATTTCTCGGTCTTTGGAAATTCATTTGATCATTGTTTAAGTAACTTGGAAAGGATGCTTGCAAGATGCGAGGAATCAAATCTTGTTTTGAATTGGGAGAAATGCCACTTCATGGTGAAGGAAGGCATTGTCTTAGGACATAAGATTTCGAATGCGGGGCTAGAGGTAGATAGGGCAAAGTGGAAACCATTTCGAAACTACCACCACCAAATTCTGTCAAAGCAATAAGAAGTTTCTTAGGTCATGCCGGCTTTTATAGACATTTTATCAAAGACTTCTCAAAAATAGCAAGACCTATGACCCAACTTCTTGAAAAAGATGTGCCTTTTATTTTTAATGATGAATGCTTGGTTGCATTTAATCTGTTGAAAGAGAAATAATAAATGCACCCTAATGGTAGCCCCGGATTGGAATCTCCCATTTGTGTGCTAGTGACTATGCAGTTGGAGCAGTTTTAGGGCAACGAAAGGAAAGACATTTTCATCCAATCTACTACGCAAGCAAAACCCTTAATGATGCTCAAGAGAACTACACAACAACTAAAAAAGAATTGCTTGCTGTGGTTTTTGCTTTTGATAAATTTCGTTCTTACCTGTTTTATCGAAAACTGTTGTTTATACTGATCATGCAGCTCTCAGATACTTTTTGGGAAACAAGATGCAAAACCGAGATTGATTCGATGGATCTTGCTTTTACAAGAGTTGACATAGAGATACAAGACAAAAAGGGGGCTGAGAACGTCGCAGCTGACCATCTTTCTCGTCTCGAGAACCCGTCTTTAGAAGAACTCCGGGAATCTAACATAAATGACAATTTTCCACATGAATTTCTTTTGCAGGTTCAAGAGATTGATGATCATCCTTGGTTCGCAGATTTTGCAAACTACCTTGCGGGTGGGGTTCTCGTTAAAGGAATGACCTACCAATAGAAAAGAGAAATCTTTACTGATTTAAAGCACTACTTTTGGGAAGACCCGCATCTGTTTAAGGTATGTGCAGATCAAGTGGTGAGAAGATGTGTGTATGGTAGTGAGGCGATGAGCATATTCGCCATTGTCATGAAGGACCCACCGGTGGTCATCATGGAGCAAATTACACGCTAAGAAAGTCTTTGATTCTGGTTTTTATTGGCCTACCGTATTCAAGGATGCACACATATTGGTTAAAGCATGTGATGCTTGCCAACGCGCAGATGCAGGTGAAAATAGGTTTTTGCAAGTCCATGAACTTGAAGAGTTGAGGAATCAAGCATACGCGAATTCTACAATTTACAAGGAACGGACGAAAAAATTACATGACAACCATTTGAAGAACAACAAACAATTCCAAGTGGGGGATCGTGTATTGCTTTATAATTCAAGACTTCGCTTGTTTCCCGGTAAATTAAAGTCAAGATGGACGGGTCCTTATATCGTGAAACAAGTATTCTCGTATGGCACCGTTGAAGTTGAACATTCGGACGGAAGGGTTTTCAAGGTTAATGGTCATCGCTTAAAACATTACATTGACGGTCCGAGAGATGAGAAGGAGTTTGACGTCATGGAACTCCACCCCAAGGACAAGTGAATGCGGGGTCGAGTCGAGCTAATGACTCGTAAATAAACAAAGCACTTGCGGGAGAAAACCGAGATTTTGAAAATCATCTGTATCCTTTTGTTTTTACATATTTCCTTAATTTTTACTTTAATTAGTTCTTACTTTATTTTGTTTCATTTTATTTTATTTTATTTTATCTTATTTTATCTTACTTTATTTTACTAAAAAAAAAAAAAAAAAAACGAAGATGTCGACATCATCGGTTGTGTATTACGTTATCTATAATGAGAGCGTGTGAAGCAACCGATTTTTAGGATTTAATACGAAGGTATTCTAAGTTAAGAAAAATTTTTGAAAAATCACTAATATGATCATATTTAAATGTATATGCCCATATTAGCTGGTTCAAAATAAGATGAACTTAAAGAAACTCACTGATATGATCATATTCAAACAAATATGGTCATATTGGCTGAAAAAAAAATTTAACACCTTACAAAACAAAAAAACCTTTTGACCATTATTAATCAAACATCTTTCCCTTCATTCTCTGCATTTCCATTTCCATTTTCATCTTCACCTCCCTTCTTCTCCAACATTTTTCCCTCACCACCACAAAACCACAAACCACCACTGCCGTCGCCCCAGCTCCGCCAGCGAACCCTCGCCCACCCTTTCCCCCTTCGCCCTCCTGCTGCACCCCCGCGACCACCATCATCGCCTGCGCGCCTCCCCAACCACCCCCGCGACCACGAAGCCACCACCTCCCGCCCCATTCCCCCGTCGCCCTACAACCACCACTGCACCGAACCACCGCAGCCCCATCTCCACAGCCCCCTTCCGATCCCTCACCCCTTCTTCCCTCTTCCCAAGCAACCACAACCGCGTCGCCACCACCACCTAACCGCAGCCCCCATCACCAACCTCCTGCTACACCATCATAGCCACCCATTTCTTCTTTCTCTTTTTTTTCAATTTTGTGCTTATGTGGGTATGTTTCTGTCATCTTCCTCTTTCAACTTGCTATAACTCTTTCAATTTGTTAGGGCAGAGAACAAGTTGCTAATGAAGCTGAAATTTTGTTTCAATTTTGTTTTCAATCAACTTATGAGTATGAATATGAAGCTGAAATTTTATTTCAAAATCAACTTATGTGGGTATGAATATGTCAATTTTGTTTTCAATTTTGTTAGGGGAAATGAAGCTGAAATTTGTTTTAGTTTGAAGTGTAGAGAGTTTCTTGTGTGTTAGTTGCTGATGTAAGTTTAAATTAAGAAAAAAAAACATGACATGGTCAATGGTTGTAATGGTTGTTGATCTATATGTTGTTCTTCATGATTTTGGTAAACTTTAGGTTGTTGGGTGTCGTTTTCTTTCTGTTTTATGTTATAACCGTCTTCATTTGACTTTTGTTTAAACGGTATGATTTGGTCAAACTTGTGTTGTTCTTTTAGTAAACTTCTTTAATGAAATAAGTGATTTGGTTTCTTGCAATGATTAGGCATTAACATGTCAAACTATCTTAACTTTGTTTTCATACTTCTATCATGTTTGTTTTAATTCTTTTACAAGAATCAAAATTGACATATTGTATTTCTTTTGCAGGTCATGGCCAATGATGATCTTCATCCGTTCCTTCGTTTTGAAAGTGGCAGTCAGGCCGCGAAGAAACTTCTCACCATTCAAAACAAGGAACTAATAGCGGGTCACACTATCGATTGGAAAGCTTTGGATGCTTTGGGTGAAACCAACCGTGTTAATGCACTCCTCTCCCGTCCTTGGAAACGTTTGTTTGATATCAAACATCATCAATACCGCGTGCTTGTATTGGAATTTTGCTCGACCTATCAGTTTGATCGTAAGATCAAAAATCTTAAGGACGCAAATGGCATTCAATTCCAACTTGGTGGTCGAAACATACAATGTCTGTGGCAGATCTTGGAGTGATGATGGGTCTTTACACCCGTAATGAGACTAGTAGGAACATCTTTAAACAGGGTTTGAAGTCGACATCAACTGATAACCTAGTCGCGTTATGGGCTGAGATCGGTTCAGGAGAATACAATTCTACATCAAGTAAAAGCACCCAATGCGAGACCCCCTTCATCGCTACTTTCATCGAGCAGTTTCGGGCAATATTTCTGGACGAGGTTCAAGCACGGGTTTTGTCACTGAAAATGACATGTTTTTTCTATATTGCCTTATCCGGAAGTAGCCATGTAACTTGGCCTACGCACTCGCTATGTTTTTCTCAAATGTTCCGGTAGAAAGCATAATAGCCCAATCTGTGGAGGAGCGTTCATCACTCAACTGGCTTCTTCTCTTCATCTGTTGGACGCTGATAGCCTCGTTGGAATTTCTTGTTCTTATCAAACGAAGCTCATCAATAAATCAATGTTGATCAATATGAGACTCGCTGCATATGAATCAGCAGATGGATGGTATTGGTTGGACTCTGAAGAGAAAAGATGGTTTCCCCCGAATATGGAGATAGGCACATCGACTTGCATTGCGAATGCAGAGGCTCATCCGATAGCACTTATTGATGGTGACGGAGCCACAACACCATCTCCGCCACCGCCCGTTGATAACTCTTCTGATTTAGCTCACATTCGTGCCGGGGTGCATTGGATAATGCAGGTTATAACAAGTGGGCTGCTGAAAATGAGTTTGGTCTTCCTCCTCCTCCTTTTCCTATACCAACTTCCCAACCGCCACCGCCCGAGCAAAAGAGCAGCAGCATGGTCCATCAGATGATGCAGATGTGATGGAGGACTAGTCTGACGACCTCACATCTTCTTTTGTGGTTCCTTTTGCGTTTGAGTTGTACTTTTTGGTATTTTGGTTGTACAAACTCATAACGTATTTGTGTTGTCATTTCCTTATGTTCGTTTACTTTATGTACTGTTTATTTATGTTGTTTTTTCTTCTTTGTCTGCTAAACTTATTGCTTTGTTCTTGAAGTGTTGTTATTGCTAGTTTTCGTGGAATCTTGAGAGTGATGATTTGCTTAGCGGACGCTTGAGATTTTGTTGGGCCTCTTTTCTTGGATTTCTTCAGGGGAGTTTTCTGTTTCACCTTCTTCCCCCCCCCTCCCCATTTGTTTCTTACATTACATTACATGTATTGATACATTGAGGACAATGTATGTTTCAAGTGTGGGGATGTTCGGGTTTTTGTGAACTTTTGCAAGTCTTTTACGTATATCTCATTGCACCTTAAAACAATCCCATTTTTGACAAAAAATTTCAAAAGTTGAATAAATGACATCCATTTATATTTCTTTTAGATCTTAAACCATGATTGAATTGTTAACATCACAGAACTAAGAGAAACCAAGTGCATTATGATAAAATGTTCAGATGTTCAGTGAGCATTGCAAGTTGAAAATGTGATATTTATGCATGAGTTTGAACTTTACCTTTATCCCTCCATTTCCATAAGCTTATTTGTGCCTCTATTACATAAAATCATATGATTTAGTGTTTGCTTACATGTTTGTTGATTCTTGAGTGTGCCAAATGTGCATCCACCTGAGAACTTGCTTAGGATATGCATTTCAAGACCATAAACTGAGTTTTTGTATGAAAATGACAGAGGCATTAGGAATACCCACCTTATAAGCCATTTTTTCTTTCTCTTACATTTCACCCAATTGTTACCATTAGTCACCATGTTGAACCATTTTCCATTTTTCTTTGTTATTACCCACATCATTAGCTAATTAGCCAAATTAGCCATTTTTATCTTTTAACCCTTGTGATAAAATTCCGGTTATTTCTAGTTGTCTAAATTTTGGCATCGAATTTGTTTAATGCTTACTAGTTTTAATTAGACGTCCATTGTTTAAAAAAAAAAGAAAAAGAAAAAAAGAGAAAAAGAAAAATATGAAAAAAAGAGAGAAAAAGAAAAACAAAAAAAAAATTTGAAAAAAAAACTGAGAAAAAATGTTATATTATGTTGTCTAGAATAGGAATAAATAAATGTGAGTTATTTGATGCATAAGAAAGGACAATTTTCATGCATATCTCACGTTTAGTAGATTTGTATTAGTTTAGTTATATTAAATCGTGTGTACATATTAGCGTAATATATCATACTTAGCATCTAGACGTCCGGAATTTTATCCGTTTAACCACTTTTACCAAAAATTCCATACCTTTTTTACCCAAGCCCCGTTACAACCCGTTAAAAGTCCTCTTGCTTTATGCATTCTCTTATGTTAATTGGTGGAGATTTGACCCCTTTGCAAGCTTATTACTATGTTTGTATCATTGGTTGGCATTGAGTGACTCACTTATACACTTATACATACAAATAACCGAGTGTTGAGTGATTTTTGTGAGCGGTTTATACTCATGCATAAAGAAACTTCGTAGGCATATGATGCTCATTTGAACATTTCTGAAAGAGCAAGTTTAAAACACTCGGTTTCTTCTTATGATTGTGCCATGTTTGATAGTCAATTATGAGTTTGGATCTTCATGTAACAAATGGTTTGTCTCTCACCATCTTTTATGTCAATGGGATTTCTTTTGTTAAATGGTTGCATGAGAGTTTGCTTGAGGACAAGCAAAGTTCAAGTGTGGGGATGTTTGATATGATGATAAATATACATGTTTTTAATATGTATTTCTTTGCATTTTAAGTCATTTTTGTTACAAAATTCAATATTTAGACACTTATTTGTGTTTTATTTGAATCTTGTAGGTTTCGAATGAAGCTCGGTGATTTTTGTGAATAAAGTCCAAGATTTGAAGAGGTTCAAGAGGAAAAATGCTCCTGATATGACCATATTCAACTGAATATGGCCATATAAGCTGTCAAATCTCAAATAGCCCCTTTTGATGCTGAATATGGTCATATCACTTCAGATATGGCCATATTCGGGCAGAAAACGGGTTTATAACCCTAGTACACCTCATTTCCAAAAACACTTTCATTTCTTTCAAAACCCTAGCCTCTCAAAACCCTTTAGGTGTCTTTGAACATTTCTCAAGAGTTTTTGGAGGATTTGAAGGTCAAGATTGAAGATTTCACACTTTCAAGAAGAATCTAACATCATCCACCCATTTCCCCTCAAAATTGGTTTGAATTCCTCTAGATCTACTATGAGTTCTTCCATATTCTTGAGTTTAGGTGTGTCTTTGTAAGCCTTATGGGCTAAACTCTTATTATCACTTGGATTAGACGAAACTTAGTATGATTTAACAACTTGTACATGATTCTTGGTGATGTTTATGTTTATGCTATGATGAAACTTGATTATTCTTCAATGATTGTGTGTGTTTGTTCTAATTTGATGAAATGTTCAACCTTGTGGTTGTTGTAAGCATGTTATGTTGGAAAACTTCATGTTCTTGCAAGACTTATGCATATAATTGCATATTTTGTATGTAATCTTGTGACATTTGACTAGGAATGGTGAATGAAAGTTGAAGATTTAGTAGAATTGGTTAAATGTGCATCCTTATGCTTATGTTTGAGAAAACCATAGTGTATGTCATAAACATCTCTTGTCATTGGTTATGAATTGTTTTGTAATCGTGATATGAAGTTTATGAGTTGAAGAGTAATTATAGTTTTGTCTACTTTTCCAAGTTTAGGTGGTTATCATGTGTTTATCGTGTTAACTTTCCAAAGATTTGTGGAATTAGGTAACCCTAACGGGAGTCTAATTCATCTTTAACATCGACATAATTATATCATTAGTTCTTCATGGCATAACTTTAGGTGGCTATTGTGTGTTTATCGTTCTAGCTTTCCGAATGGTTATATGTTTAGATATCCTTGACGGGGGTTTAGGCTACTTCCATGTTTCATGTGTAAGAAATGGTCTCACCTCGAATTTGTGCTAGTTGTTAATTCTATGCTAAGTGGAATCAAAGTCCAAGTGATATATTTAATTGATTGTGTATCTTCATCTTACTTTCTTAATTTACTAGTTTAATTTGTTAATCGTTTTAGTTAACTATAATACTCACAAATCCAAACTCAATTGATCGGTTAAATAGTGATGATGATTTAGTATTGGGAGCCATTGTGTCCACGGATCGATACTCGGTTCTTACCTAGAACTATACTATTATGCGATAGGTGCACTTGCCTATTGTGTGTAGTTGGTTTAAGAGTGATAATCGTTTCTTAAATTAAAACTCAAATTGTGTGAAAAATCCTTATTTAAAATATATATACTTTACACACATCAAGCTGTGATTTTGATAGTCTATACATCTATCTATACTCCTTTATAATGTGTGAAGGAGGGGCAGAGGCGTCATTTCCCCCTCCTTGTAAGACGCGCCCGTTAGTCTTCGTCTTCAGCCTGAGCGTCGCCACAACCACCGTCCGTTACGCCTGAGTTCCTCTTCAATTCATGTTGGGTGTTCGATTCAGGTACCCACTCGTACCTATACACCACCGCACGATGCTTTAAGGTCCCTGCAATTACTACTGCTCGCTTCACCTCCCGTCTCGGTTGTCTTCTGCTTCCCGCATTCATCTCACAAACCTGCAATTCCACCAGCAACATCAACGACAGAAAAAAGGTATGACTTCTGAACTACTTTCCCTGCATTCACTTCAATTCCGATTACCCCGATCATAATTTGGGCATTTTTAGAACCATTCCAGGGGTTTACGGTACGTACATGTTCGTAACCCTGTTCTTATATGTATGTTATATTTTCGTAGGCAAGGAAGCAGAAGAAACCTTCAATCAACTACCTACTCTCGGCTCATTTACAGGTACCACTTAACTATTTCTTCTATTTCTGTACATGTTAATTTGATGCTGGATTCATTTTCGGATGGACACATTTTCCACACGAACTGTTTCATTACAGTTGCAAGAACAACCTGCTTCCACATGCTTTCCTTTGTCAAAATTGAAAGAAGAAAATGTTTGGTTACATTTTATACTTGTTAATAAATTGATCGGTTCTTTGATTATACTTGAAACAATGTTATAGTTTTCAAACAATGCTATATGATGATGATATTTGGGCAACACTTTAATTGAGTCACTGTATAACATTATACCTTAAATAGGTGTCATTATGATTTTGACGTAAGTGAATAAAAGATAATAACTACAAATGCCTTTGTAATTGTTTCGCAACCACTGTACACAACTCACAAGGATCAACAAGGTTATTACGAACTTCAGCAACATAGTCTTACATAACAAATTAAAAACTTCCTGTATGAGTGTATATGTGATTATAGCACACCCATATATGTAATTCGTTTGTATTGAACATTTGCCAATACATATTACCAAAAATGTGTGATTTGAGGGGATTCTGTTACTTTAGTCTTAATTTGGAATTGGTCTCCCAATTGTTCAACCAAATGCTTGGTTTAATGGAGCTTAATTATGTATCTTTGATGAATCTACTATTTGATTTGTTTTAGCATGAATGAGTTGAACATTAGCATAAATCTTTGAATTGTTTCATTCTTGCAAACTGGTTGGTATCTCAAGTTGGAGATAGTGAATCCTAGCCTACTGATAAGCAACACATACATATCATTATATCAACTTAATTATGTATTGCACTAACCTCGACTGGAATAATAGTTTCATATAGACGTAAAGCATCACAACCACTAATTATAAAGTTTTAGAATTTGAATTGTTTGTTTATAAAACTAGATTGTTACTGTAGCCTTGCCCAGCACGACATACCACACACTTGAATTTGATTTGTCCACAACTTTGTGCTTCCTTAAACATTACATGTAGGTTTTAGTGATAATTTGGCTATAAATTTTTCAAACATCACATGTGTGGCTACACAGCACATACTTGAATTTGATTTGGCTGCAACTTTCTGATAGTATAGAATTTGAAAGTACTCTTTGTTAACATATACATTTAATCACATGTACAGACAATCTTCAAATAAACAGTAGCATAACCACCTGCTGTTACATACGTAGGACAGTATCTTAACGGGTTTGCTTAATAATCAGCTGTACCATCTTCTACCAATTGTCGTATACAGAATCCAAAATATCACAAACAAGAGAATCTGATTTACAGATTTTCACTCTTAGTTTTATAAGCAAGGTGAATGACGAGTAGGCTTATGTGTACACACAACAGCTAACCTTAGAAGTAAGACATGTAGAGGCAGTTAATTGTATAGTGCTTATATAGGTAAGCTTAGTACATTACAAGTAGCTTTAAGGAACACCCGTGACCAAAAATCAAATAAAATTATATAGCCACTTAGCTAAATGAACTGCTATATCCAATATGAGCATATTTTTTAAAAATGGGTCAAAGTTTAATACAGCCAGACTCAGGCCAGGTCAGATAAACATGTATAGGTAAGTTTACTATAAGCATCTTTACCTGCATTCTTATAGGTGCTTGTTAATGTTTAGTTGTTTTGCTAACAGCTTCAAAATACACCTAGATTTATAAGTTACCTGCTGCACATTAATGCTTAAAAAATTATAATGTTTTTTAAACCTATAAATCGCCTACTAATGGGCCAATTTGCTTCCTTCCCTTTAACCCTTCAACATCTATTTTTTCCAGTAGTTATACAAAATATCAATTGGATTCAGTTATTGAGGTATTAGGGTTTGTAGCGCTGGTTAAAGCTCATACCAGCGTACTGAAGAGATGAAATGACAAGGACAAGGCAACGAAACATTTCTGCATCTGTTTTGGGGATTGAGAATGTGCTAACATTGTGTTAATTAGGCCAACTATGGTGGTTGTTCATGTTTACCTGACGACGCAGATTTAGTTATTGAGGTATTAGTGATTGTATGGTTGGTTATAGGTCATGGTAACATAGTGAAGATATCAAATGAAAGGGCAAAGCAATGAAACATTTACGCAACTGTTGTTGAGGATGAGGAAGGTCTTTAACTTCTGTTACCTAGCCAAGTTAGGTTGTTTGTTCATGTTTCTTCCTTAGATGATTCTGCAAGTCTTTTGGGTGTTCAGCCTATGTTTCAACCTTTTTATTTTGCTTCCCTGAGTTTTCTTTGTCTGTTTACTTCCACTCAACCTTGTTTATATGTGTGTTTGTCTTTGCATTTGCGTTATACTCGATGAATACCAAAACACCCGGTACGTGACTCATTTGACTCTCCCTACTAAAATGCTACATACATCAGTCTCACATATAACAAAATACTGCACCTTCTCAGGCAACCAAGGCAAAAAGAGGCCACGTCCTGATTCGCCTACTAAACAGTTCAAGGATAAAAAAAAACAACTGATGAAAGGAAAAAAGGTCCCCAAACAGCACCAACTGGTACGCACAAATCAACTCTTACCTTACAATTTATAATATATAAACATACATGCATGCATATTTACAGTTAATTCTACACATATGAATCTGTACATACGTCCACTTCCTAAAAAAAACTTGTGTACTTTCAGCAAAAACTCCTACCAAAATAACAACACCAACAAAGGAGGAGAAGAAACACGACCGTGTCTCCACATCCAACACCACACCAAATGCTGACCAGAAAGAGGGTAACACAACTGATTGGGACGACGAATGGTGGGAGACCCACATGGAGGAGATAATTGAAATGTGCAAGGCCTACGACAAACCATGAACACCATACCGCAACAACAGTTGCAGTCTTTCGTATTACTATATCACGTTTGAAGATACTTTATATGAACCATTTCAATAAACAACATACCCTTTTGGCTTGTTGAATATGATTCATAACAACAATGGGCTTTGGCCTTGTTGAATATGATTCCTACCACTATTAATACGATGCTTGCTCATTCCTTCCCTATTCTATGTAAACACACGGCTTCTTTAACTGAATATCACGCCGGCGCCGCAACGCGCGCGGGCCCCCACTAGTACATACTAATAAACAAAGGTTTCTATTGCCACATGGCAATCATCTAGAGCATCATTCTCTCTTTTTTCCCACCTAAACCAAGTGCTCCATATGTTTCTTCACGCGGATCTAAAAACCCATGGGCTGACCCATGGATACCTTTTTTGCCTATATTCATCTTTATTCCCGACATTGCTTTTTTGAAGAAAACCCTAACCGGCTTCTCCAATCTTAACCCAAGATCGCCTTGTTGCTTATCGCTGTCTACTAAGGTCCTCCATCCAACGTAAGTGATACCCTAATTCCTCTTCTTTGTCATCTTTTATTGCCGATTTGAGCAATTTCTGTTAAATATTGACCATGAAGGTCACAATCTTTGGATCAGACCAGGAACAATGTTAAAAAATGATTTGCTTTAAACTTTCAAGCACCATCCTTTTGGTTCATCTTCCTGTTTTTAATTCTTTTGATTCAAGTGTAAGACTTATGTTCCTCATCTTCTAATATGATTTGGTTTACAATATTAAACATGATTTGGTTGTTTAAACACGATTTGTTTTAATTGTAGGGTAAGTTGCCACTTCATATGGTTGTATATTCTTCCTTCAATCAACTTCATATTATTAATGACATGAATAATTGTGTTTAATTAGAGGTGGCAAATTTGGCAGTCGGTGGTAAATTTGGCAGTCGGTGGTTAGTACTTAGTCCGCTCAAAATTGGTTCAATTAAAATGTGTAATTTTTGGTGCATGTTAAAGTATAATGCAGTTGCATAGTAATGGTAAATAGAACTATATGTTTATATAAATAATCTAATACGAGCTTCCAATACAAGGTGTGTTTGACATCGGTAATCACATTTCTTGCTATATGTGTGCCTTTAAACATCAATATTTACAAGTTATAAATTATTGTTCTTCATTCTTTTTACTGTGTGCAATAGAAAGGGTATTGCAGGTGTTAAGGCTTATGGCTGTGTTAGGTTATTAAATTGTTAATTTTAATTTGGTTTTGTATTCAAACGACAAAGCTCCATTCCCATTAATCAGATGAAATGAGCTCTTTTTTGGATTGTGTGACATATGAAGTGAGCTTTACTGTATTTTGAATTCTTGTGTGGATTTTACAACTTTTATGAGTCGGGATCAAATTATTTAAGGAAATTGGCTGTTTTTAGATAGATTTTGTAATATGAAGTGTGGGTCTATTGTCATAGTATAATTTATTTTAAAAAAATGAGTCATTAGCATTGTTCGTTTATCACAATTGTGTGTCACAAAGGGAACATACCAACTTTGCTTTCATGATCATTTACTTTTGAATTTGAAGACACCTTTAATTAAAAAAATAAGGTGTTAGACTCTTTTTCATGAATTTTGATTTAACGTGTAGGTTGCTTATATGGCGGTGCTATTAAGCACCACCCTCATAAACTTTTGTCAACTAAAAGACCACAAAAACGAAAGAACAAAACATCTCCCCTTCTGCAGGGTGTGTTTTATGTTATTGGTTCATCATAATTAGATAGACCCATCAAATTCCAAAGACAATCCAAAATACTTTTGATCCAACCAATTCAGCTACTATAAAATTCGATGCTCCAGCACAAGCCTATATTACAAAGCACAGATGCTCCATGCATGCATTCACATGGGTAAATACTTTATTAATTAAAAAATACATTGCATATGCCATATAGTATAGTACATAATCTTTGTAATTCTGTAAACAAAAATCATCAGTATCAATCTATCATATGAGTATTTTATCACATGGTAATTGGTAAGGTTGTACTTGAAACCAAGGCAAATGGTAATTGGTAAGGTTGTACTTGAAACCAAGGCTTTTGAATCTGAAATGAAATTTGTAAACTTCGACTTGACTCATGGTCTAACCCATATTTAGTTACTTTTCAACAGTGGATAAGTTGAAGACTACTGTTTGCTAAATATCAAGGTCTACAATTCTTTTAATGGTACTCTTTTGTATGTTCTGAATGTGTGGAAATTAAAAACCTAAATCTGGATTTGAAATATCCACTTATGCATATGCTAGAGAGGTTGTCCGATTAATAATGAAAACAAATAATGGTTGTCCGAAGCAAATAATGGTTACTTGTTTTTACTTTTTCAATTTAGTCTAATTTGTGTTTCCTCTTGTTTGCAACATTATCTTGCCTTGAGAGTGTTTCTTTGATGGTTAGGTGTTAAGCTTGAGTTTGAAATAGGATCTTCGTGTCCTCTACATAGCGATGTCTTCCCATCACAGCGCACGAGTACGTTTTGACCAACGGTTGCTTGAAATAGCTGACGAGGGGACAACCATAGCAATGCATGAGTAACAATCAAGAGATGTAAGATCCTACCTCATTGTAAATTTTTTGATTGTATTTAAAGGAACCAATTTACACTCAGAGACTATTGTTTCTTGCATTATTAAGAGTAAGGGGCTGTTTGGTAGCCTCTTAATGGTTCCATTAAGAGGCTACCTCTGAACCGTTAAGAGGCAGGAGTGTTTGTTTCAAAAAAATGGACCTCTTAACTGAACCATTCAGTGCTGAATGGTTCAGCTCTAAAATCACGCTGAATGAACTCTAGACCCAAATACCCTCCGAACTCACAAAACCTCATCTTCGATCTTCATCTTCCTCCCTCATCTCCCTCCCTCACCTTCGATCTTCATCCTCATCTTCGGTCTTCATCTTCCATAGCCGACGACCCTTCGACCTCCGACCACAGCTGATTCACCTTCGACCTCCGACCACAGCCGATTCACCTTCGACCCTTCATCCTCATCTTCGGTCTTCATCTTCGAACTCACAAAACCTCATCTCCGCGCGATTCACCTTCGACCTCCGTTTGACGAAAGAGGGATATGCGATGATGGATGCGAAGAATTTGACGAAAGAGGGATATGCGGCGAATCATCCTGCTGGTCGGATCGGCAAGAGTTTGATTTTTAAGGTAAGGTTTCCAATAAGGGTTTCTTTTCCTTGATCTTATTTATCTACTGATGAATTTGTATGGTGATCTGGTTGAATCTTTGATCTTGAAAATTAAATTCTTGATTATGGAACTTTAGCGGGTTGAATTTTAGCTCAATTTGAGTAGTTTTAGTTGACTCGAATTGGTATTTAATCTGGTATTTATGTTCTTTCTTCTCAATTTTGTTGTGTACTCATTTGTTATATAGAGAAAGGTAATATAACTGTAGCATTTGGGAGTTGAAAGTTAGTTAATTTGACTCAACGTTGGTAAGAAGTTGTATCCATGAATCCAACTGTTTCTCCTGTAACAATTGAGATGAATGTTGTTATGGGGAAATATCAACAAATGGGATTATGATCCAAGTAGTTAAATTTGTTGTTCTGGTTTTTCATTCTGCAAAATCTTTATTTAGCGAGCTTTTGAGGATTGAGTTAGATATGGTTTTTGTAGTCGTTTTTATTCGTTTGTCTGTTGTTTAATGTTAAACGTAGATCATGCTTTAGATCAAACTAGCTTACAGTTTTCAATTGACTGGAATTGGTTTATTTTTTTGCTAGCATGCACACCATTTGAGTGATAAAATGTCTAAATGAGATTCTTGTTTATTTTGGCTCAAATGATATTACAAATAATAATGTTTTTTGTTATGTATGATGATTAATAATAGGAACCCAAGGACTATAACTGCAGAAAGAATGGCAGTTGAAGCAATGAAGAAGATGGAGGATCCTCCATCCCCTGTTCAGTTCTTACCTGTGGTTACCGAAGAAAATAAAGTGATAGGTATTGTGACACTACATGGACTAGTATCTGCTGGTCTTTGAAGCTGCTATCACTTCATTTCTATTATATTTTACAGTGTAGTCTTTAAAGAAAGTTCATTCATGCTCATCATGAATCATAAGGGTTGTATTACTATTCTTTTCATTTTTCATTGTTCTTCTGGCGAGGTTGTTTTCCCATGTAGATCGTTTGTGTTTTATGTATAAGGATCGTGTTGTTTTTTGATCGTATACATCGGATGACAGCTTGTCTTTCTGTTTAAAGAAATATATCAACTTGGCATAAATAATCTTTGTAATTGGTTATTAGTATGTTGTATTTGAAATATTTTGAATAATTTTTGAGTTAGTCAATTAGTTTCAATTGATTAATATTTGAATTACTTTGTAATTGGTTATTAGTATGTTGTATTTGAAATATTTTGAGTTTGAATTTTAATATGTTGTATTTTGTTAACCTATTGATCATTCAAGTACAGTCATTCAGACATCTAACCAAACAGATACATTTTATTCAGCCCAAAATAATTCAGAGGGGTAAAATTGTCATTTTGTACAGTCATTCAAAGATTCAACCAAACAGCACATTTTGGTTCAGCACTTACTGGTTCAGAGCCTCTTAACCATTCAGACCTCTTAACCATTCAGCACTTAATGATTCAGATCTAACCAAACAGCCCCTAAGAGTAAAGACAATATTAAAATACCAATATTAGATAAAGACGTTATGCTATCTAATAAGACAATAAATATTGTGTTGTAGGAGTTTTTTAGAGATTTATAAGAAATATTTATTTCTCTTAATGTAATTGTATTTATATTATTATCAATCAAAGTAATGACTTTCATTATTTATGATAATGATATTGTTTCATCGGTTATGTAGCTATGTAGTAACGTATTGTTGCTTCAACCAACCGTGTAACACGCGGGTACTAAACTAGTTAATAATATACCTAAGTGACGCATGTAACTATGTAAGTTTACACCATTAATTATATTTTCAGAAGATTTTATATATATTTTTTGTTATTTTTATGACATTTATACTTTAAATACCATCTAATCAACCTACCCTTGTAGAAAGTCAAAACTCACATCATCATTTATGGAAATAATCACTCATACCCCCAGGCCACAAGGCCATGTGCATATTATATGATATCATATTAGTGGTTAATAAATACAAGGATAGTTTAAAACTAAGTTGAATATATGTTGTTATTTAATGAGTTTTACATTACATTATGTTATAGACACTTACCACAAATATTGAACTTACAGTTCAATATCACAAATGTAAAAATTGTTGCTTTTTTTGTATTTAGAATAACTGCCACTCTGCCCATCAAATTGTATATCTATGACCAACAAATCATCCATAATATGCAAAAACAAGATGCGGACTAAATAATAATCATGCCTCATAATAATACTAATAGTCGTGTTCATTTACTTCATAAAACTCCTATACAACCTTCTAATCCAAAACATTCATACTAATCTTAATCAATGAGACATCATATATATTAGTCCCCCTCGTAATATTCCCACAAAACCATGCTGCAAACGAAAACGTAACCCAAAAGTTTGTTTTGCGACGTGTTAATATCTATATATCTGATTATCTACATAATGGAGCAAGCATTAGGATTCTCGTCACTGAATAGTTGTGGGGCATAAACGAGCCCCGGAGGAGCATTTGGGTATGGCGAACCGGGATTTTTTGCGTCTTTCTCTTTCTTTTCATTCTTTTCATGTTCCTCCTTTTGTTCACCATCTTTTTGATTCTTTTTGTTGTTCTTAGGGTTCACAATCTCGGCATGCCTTCCTGCCCTCTTGCTAATGTATGGGACTAGGTTTTTTGGATCAAAAGTACCCTTTACGGTCACGAGTGATTTCTCCATATCAGCATTCACCATCTGTACTCCTGTTAGTTACATAATCATGGTCAATCTATCATTCAATTGTGTTAGATTATACCCAATCTTGTATTAAAAAGATTAAACTATGATCGTATACAGTATAATCATTATCTCTTGCATGCTTATGTTCTGATCTCCATCTAGAGATAACCATGATAACCTAGGAATGGGCTAAAGTTTAGGTAAATGTCATACACAAACTAGGAGATAACTAATATAACTAAAAAGAATTGTAACAAAATAACCGAATGAGAAATCAATAGTTATATGTGTGTAAATAACCAAATTGATAGAACTAAACCGCCTTTAAAACCACTCTTTATGTTTTTTATTTCTAAAAAAACATGATATTTGTCAAAAAAGTTTGTTAAAACAACGTAATAGTTTTCACTTATTATTTTTTATAAATTAAAAGTAAAGCTAATTTATATAATACTAAATATCAACTTATTTATGCATTATGGTTTGTACATTATGTTTTATAGACTGTACATCATTTTATTTTTTTCTTTATTTTTCATTTTTAATCCTATAGTTTTTATCTTTTAAATTTAACCCTAATACCCTTTTCATTTTCAACTTTGATCTCAATACTTTTTATCTTTTACAATTTTTTTTGTTTTACGTCCTGCATTAAAAATTTCGAGTTAACATACAAGCAAATGTGTATGAGGTTTAACGTTGTTACATCTATTTTTTTCTATTTCACGGCCGTGTTGTGTAATACACTTCGTTCTAATTTATACACATTAACACGCCACAACGCACATGAATGGTTAAAAGTTTTTACGTCTATTTTTCGTTCGGTTTTATTTCTTTTGCTTTACGAGTTTTTTTTGTGTTGGTGGTTGCTAGCGACAGTGTGACATTGATATTATTTGACACGGTTTTACGCTCCTAACGCAACGTGCGGGGTCAAATACTAGTTTAACCTAAGAAACAAAATGATCTATTAATTAAAATTAGCTTGAATCCATCCATGCTCAAAGCCAGCCGTTAACCAGAGGTTACAGAATTAACCAAACTATTTTTTCCAGTAACCAAATTAACCAAACCGCTTAATAACCGAAACCAATAGGTTTTGAAAATCTAACCCATTCACCCCTAAAAGAATAATTAGATATGTTCAAGCACCAAAACTGAGGGCAATTGTGATGGATTTAACTGAGAATTTAGAAATGTACCTTCCATCTTGTGGAAGCAATGCTTAACCTCCTTAGCACAGGCCTCACAGTGCATGTGCATCTTCAACACAACCTCTACTACTTTGGTGCCTACACCATACATACATCAATACATCATGATCAAATAAGCCAAAAGGGCCAAAAGCATATAGAACAAGCAGATTATAATAAACACCAAATTGAACCTATGATCATATCATAACAACTGAATTTGCTGATTTCAAAATGAATATATCATCAAATTCTAGTTATTTTGCGTTAAAACAAGTGAAATCACCTCAGGTTTCTTCTCTGGTTTCTTCTCCGGTTGTTTCTTCTGCACCGGAGAAATGATATGCACATATTTGCCTGTTTTTCGCTTCACACGCTCCGCGACACTCACGGGATCAGCACCTTTGCCCTTGATAGTCACCCGATGATCTGTTGCGTTGGCTTCAATTTCTTCAACGCCTAATCAATTCATCATTAATGGTGATTAAACATACATGATGAATGATTATGGTAATAAATGTTATGGAATGAGTGTTAATAATTAGAATAATGGGAGTTATTAGCAAGTAATTAGTGGATCACCTTTGAATCCTCTGAGTGATTTCACAACGGTTTTAACACAGCCTTCACAATGAAAGTGAACTCCCAACACTATTGTTCCAGCATTTTGCTTGTTTTTTTCGGATTTTGGTTCGTTAGGGTTTTCATCTGCTCCATCGACTTTGTTATCTTCTTCAATGTTTCTGTTCTTATTCTTCAATTTTCATGTTCCAAAAAAAATCGATGTATCATTTGGTTAACAGAGTGCTAGATGCTAGTAGAATGAACACGAATCATGATTCATTCGATCGAACATTCAATCGAACGTATGATATATAGATTTACACACACTAACACACCGTTTACCATCACTGAAATTGTAAAACAAATCGAGGAGAAGAACCTTCGAAGAGAGAAATTGAAGAATCACAAGCATCGATCAACGAGTTTGATGAATCCATAAGACTTGTATGAGAACAGATTCAATCAAACTTGCTCGTTCGATATATATGAGATTCTAGAGTTGTGATTTTGCTGAAGGAGCAACAGAAATCAATATATCATTCAATAAACAGAGTACTAGAAGCTAGTAAAACTAGTAGAATAGAAACGATTCATGTTTCAATCAATCAAATATTCAATCGAACGTGTGATCAATAGATCTACACACAGTGTTTCCACCACTGAAATTGTAAACAAATCAAGGAAAAAAACTTCCGATGAAATCAATCGAAAATCCGCAAATATTAATCAACGAATTCGATTAATCCGTAAAACTCCTATGAAAACGAATTCAATCAAACTTGCTCGTTCGATAAACATGAGAATTTAGAGTTACAATTCTGTAAAATATGCAAATAAATCAAAAAACTTTCACATGAAGCAAATCGAAGAGCCACAAGCATCGATCAACGAGTTGGATTAATCCATAAAACTCTGAGAAACGGAGTCAATCAAACTCGCTCGTTCGATAAACATGAGAATCTCATGTTTATGAGAAACATGATAAACGGAGTCAATCAAACTCTTATGAGAAACGGAGTCAATCAACGAGTTGGATTAATCCATAAATCTCATGATGAGATATTAGAGTTACAATTCTACAAAATAAGCAGACGAATCAAAAAACCTTCAGATGAAACAAATCGAAGAACCACAAACATCGCTCAACGAGTTCGATTAATCCATGAAACTCGTATGAGAAACGGATTTAATCAAACTCGCTCATTCGACAAACATGAGATTTAAGAGTCGCAATTCTGTAAAATGAGCAAATAAAATAAAAAACCTTCGGACGAAACAAACTGAAGAAGCACACAGCCACACACTCGTATGAAAACGGATTCAATCACAACTTGTTCATTCGATAAACATGAGATTTAAGGAGTTACAGTTCTGTAAGAAAGCAAAATAAATCAAATCGAATAACAACAAACATCGATCTACGAGTTCGATTAATCCATAAAACTCGTATGAAAACGGATTCAATCAAAGCTTCTCGTCTCGATAATCGATAAACATGAGATTTCAGAGTGAGAATTCTGTAAAGGAATGAAGGAAATCAGAATGCAGGTGTGTAGTGTGTACCTTTCCCATGCTCTTGCGTTTGACGAATGGCGAGAAAAATGCAACAGCAGCAGCAGCAGCAGCAGAGGAGTATAACGGGAGCACAACTACACTGAAACTGACATGCTTATGAGTCGCTGTGATATATATAAGCGCACACCACTACTCTGTTTTTCTTTTCTTTTTTCTCTCTCTCTCTCTAAAAAAGTGTAAGAATACAGAGAGCTTTTGTTTTATATTCAATAAAATAATAGTTTGATTTTACCTCAAAAGGTTTTGGAGTTGATTTTTGTTCATAGCTTAGTGTTAAAAAGTTAAGAAATGTTTTAAAGAAGTTCAAAATCTAAAAAAAAAGAAGATTATAAGTTGGTGTTGTATAAAAGCATAAACAAGTTGGTGTGTGACTTGTTATAAAAAAATTATTTGTGAAAAATGATTAAGGTATGAGTAGATTTTCGTTATAAAAATGATTGTAGGAAGTAAGATATTTAATTATTGATTAAATGTGACAATGGATGTGATTTGTAACCGTAAATTTTAATGATGAAATATACTTACATCATAAAAAAATTTTAGAAAGTGTTTTAAGGGAATCTCAATTATAGAGACGATGTTTTCATTTCATCTTGTACACATAAAGTATGAAAAGTAAAACATCATTTGTAACGGATATTAATAGAAAGTTTAAAACTTATTTTTTTATTCAATCTGCTATTAAGATACGGAAAAAAATCCAAAAGTTTTTTTGTGTGATAATAGTACAAGTGTTATGTTCATGTCAATCGTCCGGTTTATCGTTTTTCTCTTTCTTCTCTCCCTAAGGATTAGACTCTCTTTATTTTTCTCTCTTATAACCCGTCCGTGGGTGGGGACTTCGCCCCAATCCTCTCTCCTAGATGGTGATCGATACTTCTTTCTTGAGTTTTTTTTACTAAACTGGTGTTAATAAAAATATTTATTAAAATGGATAATTTCATAATTATTTATTAAAATGGATGATTTCGTATCAAGCTGGCAATTAGGAAATTAAAAGAGTGTATTATGAAAATTATCATTGTGTATTATGGATTAACTTTTATATGTGTAACACATTTTATTCCAAAAAAAATAGTTATTTATAAATGTATTTTCTTAACATAACTATTTAACGTGAATTCCTGTTTAAATATGATTTGTAATTGGTAATCTCTCAAATGAATTTATTCAGCAAATACCACTCTTGCTATAATCAGAAATAATATTTTTTAAATAACAATGGCAAATTGGTCTAGTAAAAAACTTTGTAGATAACTAATGGTCTACTAATATTGTGTTTGCTTTTACAAAAACGGCAAGTTTTTATGGAATTAGGTGTTGTAAAAATCATTGTTAAAAAAAGTAAATGCTTTCAATATGTGATTTGAAGACTACAAAATTTTGAATATGATTTTTATGTTGATCAGGAAAATCAAAGCCAACTCAATCTTTTAAGAGCTCGAATAAAATCAAATTATTAGATCCTTTTCTAGAATTTCATGTTATAAAGGTTCGAAAAAACTTATGAAATTTTAGGTGTTATTTAAAAAAGAAAAATCGGAACCCCTTTTTGAAATTTAAATCAAAGGTCTAAATTCTATACACATGATACGTTTATAATTTCTTTTACATGGCTTAAAAAGAATTAAAATAAAGCGCTATCATATTTTTAGACCATTTATGTAAAAGAAATTATAATCAGAAATAATATTTTTTTAAATAACAATGGCAAATTGGTCTAGTAAAAAACTTTGTAGATAACTAATGGTCTACTAATATTGTGTTTGCTTTTACAAAAATGGCAAGTTTTTATGGAATTAGGTGTTGTAAAAATCATTGTTAAAAAAAGTAAATGCTTTCAATATGTGATTTGAAGACTACAAAATTTTGAATATGATTTTTATGTTGATCAGGAAAATCAAAGCCAACTCAATCTTTTAAGAGCTCGAATAAAATCAAATTATTAGATCCTTTTCTAGAATTTCATGTTATAAAGGTTCGAAAAAACTTATGAAATTTTAGGTGTTATTTAAAAAAGAAAAATCGGAACCCCTTTTTGAAATTTAAATCAAAGGTCTAAATTCTATACACATGATACGTTTATAATTTCTTTTACATAAATGGTCTAAAAATATGATAGCGCTTTATTTTAATTCTTTTTAAGCCACCGGAGGAAAACAATGATGAATTAATAGGTAGACCATGTGCTAATAGTTCTAACTGATTTAAACTTTGGGTGTTGCTAAAGTTACTATCCTCTTTTATTTGATATTTTTGTCTACTACGAGAAAGAATGATGAATTGATGATACCCTTTTTAATTTTAATTTATATTTGTTACTTTAAAGAATGATGAATTGATGATACCCTTTTTAATATTAATTTAAAATTGTTACTTTAATTGTGTAATGAGAAACTCGTGAAAATTTTCATTTTACGATACACGAATAGACGTGTGTATACCATTTTTATGATCTTATATTTAGAGGTAACAATTAAATGTAAACTTAGACGAGAAAATCTAAAACATTGGTAATTTATTATCAGGTATGGGGCGAGAAAATTAAATCTAAAGGTTTTTATGGATTCATAAGAGTATGGTATATAGGTGATACATGTTTCATTACCCAAGCCTATATATCCGCTTTAATATAAGAATATATTATACGCGGTAAAAATCATAAAAAAATTTAGTTACTTCAAGTTGTTAAAACAAATTTCTATGATTCAAAAGTATACTGAAATGTTTGATATTTAAAGTCAATTTTTGAGAAGAGTTAAGATTTTATTATGGTAACAAGCATCTTATCACATAACTACTAACAACATAAGTCCATAAACGACCTTGTAGGCACCCTTAGACCTAAAGGTCATGAAGTATCAGGTACTAGACGAGTATAAAATTTACGTAGATGACGCGTTTTATAATCAGGAATTAAATTTAGATAATTAATATCTTTTGTCTTAACCTACTTATTTTCATCCATACAAATCCCTGAGAATCATCATGCCTCATAAATCATGGGATGCATCTTATCTCATGCTAGCCAAAAAAAAAAGTTAAAAGTGACGCAAAAAATAATTTAAAAAAATAAATGTCTTGTAGTTTTAGAGAAGAAGAAGAAAACCGATTCGATTGAAATACACAAAACAAAAAAATTGTTGGTCTTATTTTATAGAAGAAAAAAGAAAACCGATTAATAGCAAATAACAAAACTAAAAATAAATTTAAATTTGTAAAGGTTTTGAAAATGTTTGGTTTGTATTGAAATTTGTTTTAAAAAAGCAAGTGAAAGATTTAAGTGATAACTAACTAAGATTGAACCAGGGTCTTTGGTCTAGCGGTGCATACATATTAAAAATTATATTCATTGTTAAGGGGTCGATGGTTAAGTTTGGTGATAGACAAAATGCTTTTTTTATAGTGTAAAATCTGGATAAATGAAATTACTAATAAAAAAAGTTATAAAGAATTAAATATAAATAAAGTCATTTTTTAATGACTAGATGTTAAGCCAAGCGGTATATCTTAATGCCCAAGACGTTGATGTTGAGTTGGCCTTTTAATGGTTGTGGAATACCACCCTCCTCGTGCAATAAGGGGCGTTAAAGGTGTATTCGCTAACCTTTTAACACCGTGAAAATTTGTATTTGATTTTTGTGTTTTTTTCTTGGACATAATGCATATATACTAATTGAGGAAGATGAAGATGAAGTTGAAGTTACATATCTATTGTGAGGATGTTTAAGTTGTTTAACACGTGGTTATCTTAAAATTGCCATTGCCCTCCGTTTATATTTTTTTATATTTTTTCATTTCACTTTTATCATTTTCCCACATCTAGTATCTCAACATATTTTTTTGGAAATTAATTATTTGTTTTTTTATTTTATAGCCTGTCCATTTTTATTTGTATTGTTAAAAGAAATTAATGAAACAGTATTATTATTATTATTATTATTATTATTATTATTATTATTATTATTATTATTATTATTATTGTTATTATTATTATTACTATTATTATTATTATTTACTTTTAATCTAATTAAACGTGTAATTTGTATAAAAAAAGGTGGGTGATGTACAATTAATTAGTGTTAAATCATTTTCTTGGAGTGAGATGAGGTGAAATGTACTAATTTGAGTGATTTGACGCCTACTTAGAATTAAGAGGCATTAGAACACACATCATGACCTTACCCTAACTATTCTACATTATAATTAGAGAAAATTGCATAGATAGTCCCTGTGGTTTTATCAATTTGTATGTTTGGTTTTTAAATTTTAAAATTTGCAAAGATAGTCTAAACTTTTGTGTATTAATTGCACATTTGGTCCCTGACATTAAACTCATTTTCTTTTTACGTAGTTTATAAAGTTTAAACTAACTTTTAAATTTAACTTTAGGGATTAAAAGTGTAAAAATCATATATAGGTTTGGACTAACTTTGCAATTATTAAAATTTTAGGGACCAAACTTGCAATGACTATACAAAAGTTTGGACTAACTTTACAATTTTTAAAGTTTGAGGACCAAATGTGTAATCTGATCAAACCTAGAAACCATTTTTACAATCTTCTCTTATAACTAATTTACATCAATGTGTAATTAATGAGATTGATGCCATAAACTCTCAATCTAAAATAAATTTTCATTGCTTTAATTCTAAATTACTTGTAATTAAGCCCAAGTGACCAAGCATCCCATATATTAAGTCACCACGAATGTATAATACTCAAAAGTTCTTACAAAGGTTGCATCATGATTTAAAAATTTATAATAAGCATAGATTGATAATATCAAATGTAAGTTCATTAGAAGAAGGTGACCACGTATTCTTTCATACTCAGTTTCTTTAACACTCGCCCGTGTCTAATTCAATAACCATTTCTCATATTTGCTAACTATAGTTCGTTGATGAACACCAACGAAGAGCCTGTGATTGTTAACGTTTTCATGGTTACACTTGTCTTTATGTCGACTATACCCGCTATGCCCAATAAGACTGTATTTCATATTGTAAGAACTACAATACACACACTTTGTAACAAAGGGTATGGGTTTGTATGATCGTTTGGTTTATTTTACACCTTAAAGTGGAGATATGTGTCATGATGAGGGGATACATTGCAAAATCGACTATGTCCTCAAATATATATGATCGTATACATGTACATCCTTATATAGTTATATGACCACACATGTATACAGTTGAATATGGATGTGTTTTGTGTCGGTTTGTAAAAAAACATGACAACTTCAATCTTGCTCTCATCACGTCGTATATAACCATGCACAACCAATGTAGATGCTTGTACAACATCCCTTTCATGCTCATACACTCGTATACAGATTTGATGTTTGCTTAACACATGCGCTATAGATTAGATTAGTCGTTTGATTAAAATTGGGAATACTATCTGGTCTGTCATAGTTGTATGCTGGTGCATTCAACTTAGGTGTATACGTACTCTCTTGATTTGGTTGTTTAGGGGTATTATAAAACATATTCTTATGTTTGAATAAAACGTGTAATATACTTAGATGTAAATTTAATCGTCAAGATATTTTCATTATATAGACACATATATTTATATTTTTGTTATTAATAGTTTAGGTGAATCAATGACTACATTATAATAGGACTGAAAGATTAGTGGTTTTAGTGTTATCAAATCATTTTTAATAATTGGAATTTACTTGAGATCAAAGAAGAAATTTAAATAAACATTAATACAAGTTATGAATTGTGATGTAGACATTCGTTCATTACTATTTTATCTCCGCAACCTAGGAATATGAGGTTTCAAAGAGGCGAAACCTCTTGACCAAAAATGTTCCATATAGATGTCATTTCACTAACAGGATCCGATACGAAATCAATCTTAGTTCTCAAAGACGTTCAACCCATTACAAATCTTCAAACCTACGTAAACTTATATATAACATACTATAAGAATCAAATCTTAATCTCTTTCTTGCTCACACATGCCCTAGATAATCAATTAAAAGTTGAAACATCCACTATTAAGTAAACAAACACACAATCCCTTAGAATGAATATTTCAAGATCATCTCAATGCTCAAATGTCAAACCACCAAACCCTTTACGTGAAAATGTAGAATTTTACAATCAGTAGAACCAAAGAAGAAAGATTTGCTGTTTTCTTACTCGATTCAAAAACCAACATCAACACCTCCTCCACTCTGTTTCTCTCTCCCAATTTCTCATAGATACACACACGAAATCTGTGCCTTTTGTATCTCTGCCATTAGATTGGATCTCCAAACACACACACACACACACAACTCTCTGTTTCTGCAACATACTCATGGATCCAACGGACCTAATGAGGAATGAAGAGATTGAGAGCTCCGACGACAACGAATTGCCGTCGTCGGCGCCGCGGGTCGGCCGGAAATACGGTCCCGTCGTCGCGCACGATAATGATCCCGTTGTTCTCGAGATGTCGTCGTTCGATCGTGGATCTTCGTCTAATAAGTTAGTTTCTGATTGTTTTTTTCGGTTTTTCGTTATTTGTTTTAGATCAGTTGATTGCGTTGCGTGTGTTTGTTGATTGTATAGTATTGGTGATGATTGACGTTAGGAAAGTAGGATGTTTGGAAGAATTGAAGTGATTTGATGTTATAGGATTAGAACTGTGTTGAATTGGTAGCTAGTGGTGCATTTTTGGGTTGATGTGTTGGAAAATGTATGAATTCTGTAGGTAACTTTGCATTTGCCCTAGACTAGTTGTTTTTTGGGGGTATTAAGGATTTAAGGGTGAATTTGCTGGTTGAAAAGTGAATGAGGCATAAGGTGTTGCTTTGTTATCTGTCGTGAGACATAGTATTTTTGAGTTACGAAATGGTATGGATATGGATCATGCTTCTAATGTAGCACTAAGGCGCCACCAGCTTCAATTGGTTATAGGCTTATAGTTACTATGAAGTTTAGTGTAGCTATCAATTGTTTTTTAAATAGTTAAAATTGGCAAATACAACATATTTGATTTTCTGTAGCAAAAGTCTTGGTTCCTCTTTTCATCCTTTGGCATTACAGTAGTAGTTTAGATTATATAGGTGCAGTTGTGCTGTAATTGATTTTAACATATGTAATGGTTGCATTAGCTAATGAAAAACACATAAGGACTGATCACATACAACTTGCTGAACTGAGCATGGCTATATGTTTAGGTTCAGTGTCACTTTGTGGAAATTAGACTGTATTGATGAAATAAGATTGAATCATCCCCAGTTACTAGATAGAAGAACAATAAGCATTGCCTATTTACATTGTAGGCAGGTGGCTCCTCAACAACACCCTCTCTATGCGATTTTTTTATAGGCAGTTCTGCAAAAGTTATTATTCTCAAAATTTAATGAAGACATAATATTAAGACGAGCTCTCATGTTATAAAACATCTTGAGCTATTTGGCTTGGCTCTTTGGCTGGCTACGTTGTTTGTCATCATTCTAACATGCTTTCTTTATACAAGACGTGTTATTGAGTTTGGAAATGGTTCTGAAAATGTTTTTGAAGTATTAGACTGTTGAAACATGTTTCTTATATTTTCATCTATGTTCTGTGCTTTTTATTTACTCTGATATGTTCTGTTTCCCGAATAATCTGTTAACATCTTTTTAATATGACATCTAGTTAATTAGTTAAACGAGAAGCTCTTTGGGTTGCTTGTAACCGGTACTTTCAGTCTGATATCAGAATTATTAATGGTTATGAAGCACAATATTTTTATTACAAAACACTAAGAATTTCACACAATAACTTGGTAGCAGGGTATCAAGTTTTTATTTCATATTTGCTGTTAATATAACGAAAACTGATTTACATGTGCCAGCAAAGTAAAAGAAGCCATTCAGCCAAACAAGCATGCAGGAGCAAGAGAAGAGCCAAATGATAAAGAAGTCAATGGTGAACACACAGAATCCAAATTGGAATTATTCGGCTTTGATTCTCTTGTTAATATTCTTGGTCTCAAAAGGTAATTAGTGCTTTTCTTTAGTTCCTTTTAACCTTTTCTCTTTGGTATGAACAAACATGAGCCTTTTGTTCCAAATGTATTTGGGGCAGGCTAGTAACAAATTATAGAAGAAGCTGTAATTGCTGTCACCAAATTATTTTGAGTTCTGTTTAGTTTCAATTGCTTCTACCTGTAGAGCTTTTTATATTGTGTTTTCTAGTTCTAAGGTTGAATATCTTGTTTGACTTTTCAATTTTAGTATGACTGGAGAACAGATTCCTGTACCTACAAGTCCTAGAGGTCGTGATGATAGTTCTGCTGCACACCATCCAACGGTACTCATTATTTACTAAGAGTATTTTAGTGATTCTATTGCTTTGCCCTATTTTGTTTTAAGATGCTGCAAGGAAACATGCAAATGTTCTAGTTCATATTGATGAGAAAACAGATTGATAGATAGCATGTTTGTTCAATATAACCTTTATAGCTTTACCCTTTAAGCAGTGAGTTCTAACAATGTTTTGCTATCCCATCTACTTCATAATGACTTCCATATGTTAATTTCTGTATGTCCATTTCAGATAAAGGTACAAGTCTATTACTAGGCATATCTGTTTATTGGATATTTTCAGTTTGTATTCGATTTCCCTGAATAAACTGTTATTTGAAATTTGAAAGGCTTCACACTCTAAGGATAACATGTGTGAGTTTTGGTAATTATTCTGCTGACTTGGATGCACAATATAGGCCAATTACCGCTTTCTTCATGTCTTTTAATATTTCAACGTGCAGACTAGCAATGTTGTGAAATCAGGGACGATGATGGGAGTCTTTATCCCTTGCTTGCAGAATATATTGGGGATTATCTATTACATTCGGTTTTCATGGTAAGCTTCTTTTCATATGCTCATAATTATTTTGGTATACCTGTTATAAGGAAGGTAGTTATGTTTTCATATGATCAGTTTATCTTTATTATGAGAATTGAAATGCTGCTTTCTTACTATACTGAGATCTAAATGCAGGATTGTTGGCATGGCAGGCATTGGAGGGTCCCTAGCGGTGGTTGCCTTATGTGGCTTGTGTACTTTCTTGACTTCAGTATCATTGAGTGCTATTGCGACTAATGGTGCAATGAAGGTGGATAGATGATCATTTCTTTCTTCTTTCCTTGTTTCCTATTTCTGTTTTTTTATAGGCTTCTCTAGTTACTAGCATTATAGCATGTTTAATTAGCATGAAATTAATACTATAATTTAGTTCTTTACTATTTGCTCCCACTATTTCTAGGGTGGGGGACCTTATTATCTCATTGGCCGTGCTTTGGGTCCTGAAGTTGGAGTCAGCATAGGACTATGTTTCTTTCTTGGGAATGCTGTTGCTGGATCTATGTGAGTATACTGCAAGTTTATACTAGAGGTGGCAAAATAATCAGGTTGGGTAATGGTTGCAAAGGGTCAAGTTTTTGTTTGGGTCAGAACAAATTAGGTTGGTCTGGGTCAATCTTCAAATACTTATTTTTTTCACTATTTTTTTGCTTCTATATATGTGATTAATGTGTTAATTATGATTATAAAAAGAGTACTATCACAACAATAAATTTAAATCTTTGAAAAATATGCTTAAAGAGGTTCTATGCGTTAAAAGTAGACTTTAGGCTTGACCCATATGACCAATTCCCCTTTTAGCTAAATTTTATGACTCAACTCCTTGCCCCATTTTAGATAAGACACTACCCAATTCGATACATTCATAAGTAAAGGGTTCAAAATAGCCACCTCGAGTCTACTAGCCCCTCCATCACAAATTACATCCACCCTTATATAGTTATATTTTAGTTTGTCCCATAAAGATGTACACTTCCAAAAGTATTCATAGTTTTTCATTCTACCCTTGGTCACTAAACTGTATAGATTGTGTATTCTTGAAACTGTGCGCTTTTAGGCTATAATTTTCATTAAACAATATATAACTTATTAAGTGCACAGTCTCATAATCGTCTTTTGTCTAGTGGACGTTTATTTTGGGATGAAAGGAGTATTAGTTATAGTGTATGAGGATTTCAAGGTGTTCCTCACTGTAACTGTTTTATTGTCCACCTTTTGTAGGTATGTCTTAGGAGCAGTGGAGACATTTTTGAATGCTGTGCCGAAGGCTGGACTTTTTAGGGGTAAAAATATAACGTGTTCTGTTAATTATGCCGTTTATGCCACATGTATAGTTTGATTGCTCACTAGGCGGTTGTGTTGTGTTTACTCTTAGGTTAAACTGCAAGAAAAGGCAACATACTGTTAACCTGTTACCAACGTTTGCAACATACCATCTTTTCAACAGTTTTATGCAACATTCTTTCTACTTCTTACCTAATTAAGCATTTTTTGACCATGTAATGCTTTCATCCCAAAATCCTTAGTGCAACTTATTTACAGAATTTGGTGAGAATGTTAAGTAAATTTCGTTAAATGGTTGAAAAAAGGACATTTCATTAAAAACTATAAGGCGCATTGCAATTTCTTGCACTTTGCGCTGAAATTTACTGTCAAAGTTAATATCATTTTATTCAGTTTCTTTTCTTCCTTTTCCATCTGTTAATAGTTATGAATGTCTGACTTGTAATTGGCAATTAGATGTGATTATTTTCTATGTTTGTTGAACAGAAACTATCACACAAGTAAATGGCACAACAGTAGCAGAACCTATAACAACTCCAAGTTTACACGACCTGCAAGTCTATGGGATTATTGTTACTATCATTTTAGTTTTTATAGTTTTTGGGGGTGTTAAAATGATTAACAAAGTTGCACCAGCCTTTCTTATACCTGTTTTATTTTCGCTTCTCTGCATATTCATTGGGATATTTGCAGCAAGGAAGGATCATCCATCAGGCATGCCTTTTTTTATATAAATCCTCTAGCTTATGTACACGATGATAAAATAAAAAACTAATCATCTTTTAACCTTGTTTAAAATAGTTGGAATTACGGGCATGAGTTTGAAGTCTTTTAAAGACAATTGGGGGTCTGCTTATCAAACAACAAATAATGCTGGGATACCTGATCCTAACGGAGAGATATACTGGCATTTCAAGTAAGTGATTGATATCTATTTTCATCAAGTCTTCGTTATTCAGTTATGAGTAGGCAAATGATGAAAAAACTATGAGTACCTACTACATTAGGGAGCTGATGTTAGAAGGATATATCTTATACATTTACTATCTGGATATCCATTAGCGATATGAAGTATATACTTAAATACTTTTTAAATTATATGAAATATCCTCGTAGATGTATGGATGTGAACCAAAATTGAATTTTTGAAGATTTTTTTATAACCCTGTAACTCTAGATTCTCAACATGGATCAGAAGGCTTGTTTAGTTGACCTTGATTTCACATT
The DNA here is from genome assembly GCA_024085815.1 of Flaveria linearis. NCBI lineage: Eukaryota > Viridiplantae > Streptophyta > Magnoliopsida > Asterales > Asteraceae > Flaveria > Flaveria linearis. The sequence goes on along the minus strand of CM044005.1, from coordinate 10,070,185 downwards.
AAATCAGATACATGATGTAGTCTCCTTAAAGATTGTTAGTGCTTAGTACCAATTTAGTTACTCCCTCTATTCCAAATTAATATCGTGCATTTGACTAAATGATGTTTATTTTCTAAAAAAATTGTTACTCCAAAACATAATGTTATTCAGATTTGGGTTTATTACATCAAATTGTAACTTGCTTTACCTATCTGTCATTGTATAAGGAAAAGCATGTTTTTTTCCCATTGTGTGCAACATTATTTTATTATATTACTACATCTATATTAACCTTCTTGAAGGTTACTTACACGGGTAAAATGGTGACGTGGCAAACTGATATGTGATTAAATCTAGTGCTACATCACCATTTTTACATGCTATAGAAATAGGTTACTGACATACAGTCGTTAAAAATGGAGCTATATGTTACATACATGGAAAAGAAAGACATTTTTTCATACATACATCGACAAGAAGGTGAAATCAAGGTGCACTTGGGGGTATATCAATGATGAAGTTGGAATTGTTAATTAGTTTGTCTGATATCTTAAACCTATATATATATTTCTTGATTAACTTAGGACGAATGATAAATTTTATTTTATTTGGTAAGGAAACACCAAATACACATCAGTGTAACTATAATTTGTTCATTTTCCGTATCTTTTAAAGTTCCACAAGCAGCTAATTATTTTATATTTGCATCATGGTGTCGATATTATTTACCATACCATCATAGGGTTTATATGATTATACGGACGCTATGGTTAAAACATATATGGCCGATTACTTTAATATTTGCAAATTTTCTTTTCTCAGTGCGTTAGTGGGTCTTTTCTTCCCTGCTGTAACTGGAATTATGGCTGGTTCAAATCGTTCTTCCTCATTAAAAGACACTCAACGTTCCATTCCTATTGGCACATTGGCTGCAACACTGACAACTACTGCCATGTACTTCATTTCTGTGTTCCTTTTTGGATCTGTAGCCACCAGGGAGAAACTTTTTACAGACAGGTAACTGTTCTATATAGCTTTTCAAAAAAAAAAAAAAAAAAAAAAAACCCACTATACACTTGTTCTGTAGCTACCAGGGAGAAACTTCTTATTCAGATAACTTGCTCTTTGCTAGTTTGCTGTATTTTGTAAAGCAATATTTTCTTGTGAGTTTTCTTATATAGTGACCACCACATAGGTGCAATGGTCTGAATTAAAATTTTTTTTCTGGGGTTATATATGGCTTAAAAGATAGCCTAATTTGGTCAACATTTTATTTTGGCAGCCAACTTTTTATGCTTAAAAAACCTTCAAAGTTTTAAAATTTTGGTTTAAGCTAATCTGATTCAGCCAGGTAAAAAATGTTCACGTGGCAGCTGACATGTCAGTACTTGTGACCAAGTTTGACTTTAAGCTATTATTTTAATGTAATTTGATCCAGTCACCTAATGAAAATTATGACATGACTGTCTGCCAATTACTTTGACCAAGTTGTGGACATTCTCCTGATTTGGTACATGGTGGTTGATTTTCAAAAATCTTGATACAAGGTAATTTAACCTGTCACTGTCAAATGATGACATGGCATCTGACGTGCCGGTAACTTTATGGGGCAGCAGGAGACTGGTTAATTTGGAATATTATCATAACTCAAGTGTTTTTTTCTAGGGTAGAAAGATTGGTTAACTTTGACCAAAATCGGCTGTCTATTTATGAATTTTACTCTTAACTATTGCCAAACTTTCTTAGTCTTAAGTGCTCCGTAAGTATTTACTCTACTCAATCGCAACTTATTTGCAGATTACTAACAGCAACCATTGCTTGGCCATCTTCTGCAATCATATACATAGGAATCATTCTTTCAACTTTGGGTGCTGCTCTACAAAGCTTAACAGGTGCCCCACGTCTGTTAGCGGCAATAGCCAATGATGACATTCTACCAGTTCTTAATTACTTCAAGGTTGCAGATGGTAGTGAACCACACATTGCAACGCTCTTCACAGCATTCCTTTGTATTGCGTGTGTTGTTATTGGGAATCTTGATCTTATCTCCCCAACCATAACTATGTTCTATCTGCTTTGTTATGCTGGTGTCAACTTGTCTTGCTTTCTTCTGGATCTCTTAGATGCTCCTAGCTGGCGTCCTCGCTGGAAATTTCATCATTGGAGTCTCTCTCTTCTTGGAGCATCTCTTTGTATTGGTGTGTTACTAGTATATATTCTACTCATGTGGTTTCTCTTCTCTTTCTTCAATAAATTTTGTTCTTTGTACTTTTGATTAGAGTTGGAAAAATGGGTGGGTGTGGGGGGTTGGGTAATGTGTCTAAGTGGTACTTTTTTGCATGGGATAGGGTTGGGTTAGAATTTTGATTTCTTTGTAGATAAATGAGGTGTCGAATGTGATGGAAAAAATATATTTGGTTGACTTATCTTTGATCCGTTAAATAAAGAAAATTGAAAATTCTCATTTGACCCGCTGGAGGTAAACATAAACAAGATCAACCCCTACATAAGTGAATATAGGTCAAAATTGCCATTTTTTACTTTTGATGATTACAGTTAAAGTTCAAAAAGGCTGTAGAAGATAAATGCTGTTATCTGATACTATGAGAAGCTGTTAAGCCATCTTCATTTTAAGTTGCTTTTATGTTCGATTTATTTATTGATTTTTCAGTTACACATTGCTGATCGAAGGGCGCTTCACTCATAATAAACATTAAGAAAAACATTTTAAAAGTTAAAACCTTTAGTCTCTTGATCAGTTGATGAACAGAAAACATCACATTTTTGGTTTATGAGAACTGGCAGATGTTGAGAATTTGTATGTGTACAAGTTAAAATCATGCAATACTTATTAGCTTGCTCTGACTTGCAGACTTGCAGTATGTGTTTGTATATGGTATAAATAGAGTTGTATAAAAGTTAAAATCATATGATACTTATTAACTTGGCCTGACTTACAGTATGTGTTTGTATATCATTTATATGCTCTAATAGTTTTATATATTTGCAGTAATCATGTTTTTGATATCGTGGTCATTTACCGTGGTGTCCCTTGCTCTTGCTAGCCTCATATATTATTATGTGAGCATCAAGGGAAAAGCTGGGGACTGGGGAGATGGTTTCAAAAGTGCTTATTTTCAACTAGCTCTTCGCAGTCTTCGTTCTTTGGGAGGTGAGTCCTATAAAAGTATCTATTTTCATTTCACTTGTAAGATAGAGGCTTTGAGGTGGCATGTTAGTTAACAGGTCAAAATCAGGTTCAGGTTGAAATGAGGTGTGTTTCAGTGCTAGCGAAAACAGGTTGGGCCAGGTTGACCCGCTAAGACTTGCGCATTTTTTAGAATTTCATTAAAGTAGCTAATGCATTAATTCTGATTACAAACATTACAGTACTTATAATAACAATATATGAATCTTTTAATAAAAATAATTTAGGAGGTTATACTTGATAATAATAGACTTTTGGAGGCGTACTACCTATCTTGTTGGACCTGTTCAATCCATTTCAACCATTTTTCTTTTAGCTAAACTTTTTGATCTGACACATTTGGCCTGTTTGAGGTAACTAAATAAATACAACCCAAATCAACAATTTATAAGCAAACGGGTTGAAATTGACTCCTCTACCTTCTATATTTTTTTTCCATTCTGAAATACAATCTTCATTAATAATTTGCAACAGTACATTGACATCAATATTTTAAAAAGTTTTTTTTATTTGTGTCACCTCTTCGTTGTTATTTAAGTTATTCACATTGGGGTTTTGCAGCCAGCAATGTTCATCCAAAGAATTGGTACCCCATCCCCCTAATCTTCTGCAGACCATGGGGTAAACTGCCCGAAAATGTGCCATGTCATCCAAAGCTTGCTGATTTTGCAAATTGCATGAAGAAAAAAGGTCGAGGTATGTCCATATTTGTCGACATATTAGACGGCGACTATCAAGATTGTGCAGAAGATGCCAAAACGGCTTGCAAAAACCTCGCCACTTACATCGAATACAAACGCTGTGAAGGTGTTGCTGAAATAGTAGTGGCCCCAACCATGTCAGACGGTTTCCGAGGCATCATCCAAACAATGGGCCTTGGGAATCTAAAGCCTAATATTGTTGTGTTACGTTACCCTGAGATTTGGCGGAGGGAAAACTTAACCGAAATTCCCGCCACTTTTGTTGGGATTATTAACGACTGCATTGTCGCTAACAAAGCAGTTGTTATTGTAAAAGGACTTGATGAATGGCCAAACGAGTATCAACGACAGTATGGGACCATTGATCTGTATTGGATCGTTAGAGATGGTGGTTTAATGTTGCTTTTATCTCAGCTTCTCCTGACAAAAGAAATGTTTGAAAGCTGCAAAATTCAAGTTTTTTGCATAGCCGAAGAGGATTCAGATGCTGAAGAGCTTAAAGCTGATGTGAGAAAATTTCTTTATGATCTTAGAATGCAGGCGGAAGTTATTGTTATTTCAATGAAGACATGGGATCATACAGGTGGTGGTAGTGGTAGTGGTAGTGGCGGTTCAAACACGCAAGATGATTCCGTGGAGGCATTTAGTGCCGCCCAAAAGCGGATAAAGAACTACTTGGCGGAGATGAAGGATAGAGCAGAGCGGACGGGGAAACCGCTGATGGCAGATGGGAAGAATGTGGTGGTGAATGAGCAACAAGTGGAAAAATTCTTGTACACAACACTTAAGTTGAACTCGACTATTATGAACTACTCGAGGATGGCGGCAGTGGTGTTGGTCAGCCTACCGCCACCACCGCTCAACCACCCGTCTTATTTCTACATGGAGTATATGGATTTGTTGGTGGAGAACATTCCTAGGCTTTTGATCGTGCGAGGTTACCGAAAAGATGTTGTCACCTTATTCACGTAGCTGCTGAGCCAAAAACATTTTCTTTTTACTTTTTCTTATCTATATAGAATGAAAGATAACGGTTTGTAGATTAAACGTTGGATTCATTCTTTGTATTTTACAAAATTCAGTTTTGTTCTATTAAAACTATGCTTCTTTAATTGTGAAGCATTCTGGGTTATTTTAAGTTTGACTATACCATGACCATAACCATACCAAGCAAATTTTATATTGTGGTAACTTTATAAAATAGTAATCAAGTTTTAGAATTGTTCTAATTAGGTCACTCATAAAGTTTTTTATTCCCACTTATGTCCCAATTAGATCACTAGAGTTTTAGGATTGTTCTAATTAGGTCATTCATAAGTTATAAAAAATTAAAAAAAATTAAAGTTTTTCAAAAAATTAACCATATGATGAGGGGCTCAAATGGCTAACAGATTTATTCAACACTATCTTTACGACAGGGAAGATGCCGGACCAGTGGAGAACCAGTGTCATAGTCCCCATATATAAGAAAAAAGGAGATGTACAAAGTTGCGAAAATTACAGGGGAATAAAGCTATTGAGTCACACGATGAAATTATGGGAAAGAGTTATTGACACGATAATTAGACGAGAAACTCAGATAGCGTCAAACCAATTTGGATTTATGCCAGGACGATCTACGACAGAATCAATACACGCCATAAGGAGGATAATTGAGAAATACAGAGAAAAGAAAAGGGACCTCCATATGGTATTCATCGACCTAGAAAAGGCCTATGACAGCATTCCGCGTCAACTAATTTGGGAAAGTCTACGACTTAGAAGGGTACCAGAGAGGTATATCAAAATAATCAAGGATATGTATAATGAGGTAAAAACGTGTGTGCGAGCCCCGATCGGAGACACAGACTCATTCACAGTGGAAGTGGGACTCCACCAAGGATCGGCACTGAGCCCATTTCTCTTCACAGTAGTGTTGGATGAGATGACCAAGTCTATACAGCAGCCAGTTCCGTGGTGCATGCTCTTTGCGGATGATATTGTCTTAATATCGGAATCTAAAAGGGTGCTTAACGACAAGCTAGAACAGTGGAGAGCAGCACTAGAGCGCAAAGGTTTAAGGATAAGTCGCTCTAAGACAGAATACATGCATTGTAACTTTAGTGGCGAGGCAGAAGAGGGCACCCAAATCAGTATTCAGGGTATGGCGGTCCCATAAACGTCTATGTTCAAATACCTGAGCTCGTACTTGCAGGAGGACGGAGAGATACACAGCGATGTAGCGCACCGTGTTCAAGCAGGATGGTGCAAGTGGAGAGCAGCATCATGGATCCTATGTGATAAGAGGTTTCCAGCAAAACTAAAGGGAAAGCTATATCGAGTGGCAGTACGTCCAGCTATGTTATATGGAACAGACTGCTAGGCCATAAAGAAATCGCACGAGAAACAAATAGAGGTAGCGGAAATGCGAATGCTGAGGTGGATGTGCGGTCATACAAGACTTGATCGGATAAGAAACGAAGTGTTTCGACAGAAGCTAGAAGTGGCTTGTATAGCAGATAAAATACGAGAGGGAAGATTAAGATGGTTTGGGCATGTCAAGAGGAGACCAATGGCGGCACCAGTTAGAGCAGTAGAGAACATCATCTTAGAGGGTAGGAGGAGTAGAGGAAGACCTAGATTGACTTGGGATGAGGTAATTAGGCGAGATATGATACACTTGCACCTCTCTGAGCACATGATCGAGGATAGGACTGAGTGGAGGCGTAGAATTAAAATTAAGGACTTCTAGTTCCACCTATAGGCAGGAAGGGTATTTGAAGTCTGGTTGCGGGGCCTGATGTCTAAGTAGCCCATATCTGCCCTTTAACGGTGATTCTACATGCACCTAGGATATATGTATGCTATGTGTTGTATGATTATTGTGTACTGTATGCTATGTGTTGTATGATTTATTGTATGATATCTTGCTATCGATATGACTTTTGTATACTGTATGCTATGTGTTGTATGATTTATTGTATGTGGTCTTGCTATCAGTATGGCTTTTGCTATCGAGTCGGGGGTCTCTTTGGAAGCGGTCTCTCTACCTAACAAGATAGAGGAAAGACTCGCCTACACCTACCCTCCCCAGACCCTGCTCTTGAGTGGGATATACTGGGTTTGTTTGTTTGTTTGTTTTATTTATAAAAAAAACTAAAGTAATTAAAAAATTTGTGAATTATTTAAAACAATTTAAAAAAGTATAAGTGACCTGATTATAACACTCCTAAAACTTTAATGACCTGATTGAAACAAATAGAAGTATTAGTGACCCAATTGAAACACTTTTAAAACTTTAGTGACCTGATTATAACAAATAAAAATATGTAGAAAACCTAATTGGACTTGCTTGCTATTATGTGAAGTTTTCCCTTTTATATTTACTTCGTAGCAAAGCTACCGACGGGTTTGAGAAGGTTAGGATGGCACGAGTATGGTACAAGTAGGATATTTATGGTGAAATCAGAATAATCTTCACTTAGTTTTAGTAATATAACAAAATTAATAACATATTTAATATTAATATTGTATCGTCCTAGACATGTTATTATTATATTGAGTTTGATTTTATACATAAAAATCTTCTAGACTATGATAAGTGTAAGATGACAGCATAGTTGCTTCTTAGTCCCTTCGTGTATTTGGTGTTGGACTTCCTACTCAGCCACTCGTGACAACACTAGCAAAGTGTGATAATGGCTTGATAGGTGAGGATTCCGACCATTGCTTTTTAAAATGCCATAAGGAGAAAACATTATGGCTCGATCGTTCGCCCCTAAACAAGTTAATGCATGCAGTTTGTTACGCGCTTCCGTTGGCAAGTTGGAAGTGGTGTAACATAGCGATCCCCTGGGTTTTATATACACAACTCAAATATCATACGTGTTAGAAAACAAAAGAATCTCATAACATACGTCACATATATAATACAATATTAACTCTAAACCTATAAAAATTACACGCGGTCTAAAATAGTTTGTATCTCTAACCATATAGACCATTCGGGTCAACTTTTTTTTTTTAATTATAGACAACTAAAAGAAAACATTATATTTGGATTTAAAGTGATAATAAAGACATAATATTCCAAAAAATAATAAAGAGATTATGGATGGGGCAAGTGGTATTTGGTCCCATCATATGTTGAGACAAATGGAGTTTTACGGGTCTCATAGATGGATTCGATTTGATTTAGTGAAAACAACAGCCGTATGTCATGTGTGATGTGTGCATTACACTCAAAGGCCGAAGCCAGTGGGGTGGCTGATGCCCACTAAAAAAGAATTCTTATACCAAATTTATGATCCATAATATATTCTACCAACTAGAAAAGATAAGTATGTAATGTGTTCTGTGGCCCCGGTTTCACTGCGTCAAATACAAATTTATGTTGAATTTAATATACTTTTTGCAGTTAACCATAAATAATGTGAAAGAAATTACATATTAACTGTTGTAGAAGTAAGTTTTAGAAAGTTTTGAAAGAGAATCTATGAAATTCGTCGTATTTGATGATAATTTGTTTCATATTTTGGTATAGTTAATTTATTATAATATAATTAATATGCAAATTCTTTCTCTCCCATTCTCTTAAAAAAATTTAGGTTATAATGTTGTAAAAAGTTAAAAAGTTAATTTTCATTTTCTTTTCTATATTAGAAAACCATGGTAACTTGTTTCAAAGATTTGAGGTGTACACTTTTAAAAAAGGTAGGTTTGAGTTGAATATCAAAACTTACGACACAAATGACGTTAGTTATTTGGCATGTTGTATGCTGACGTCAGTTCTTTTATTTTGACTTGTTTAAAGATTGCTTATATGGTAGTAAGATTTCTAAATTCAAAGAGCTACTAATTGTCGCTAGACTAGGGTTTAAACATACTCTTTACCTCTTTGGTAGCCGAAGAATAGAAAGTCTATTTTCAGTCAAAAGAACTGTATATGTCGAGATTAATAGAATAACATTGTTGCTTCTCTTTAACACACTTTTTTTGGTCCCCCCTACACTCGATTTTATCTTCTATTTATAGTTGCTGGAAAACTACAATGTAATCGTCTAATGTTAACCCTATTCTTATATTGGCTAATTCTTTCATGCCTTCATCATGCCGTCAAGTGTCATTGGTAGTCCCTTCTCTACAATAACCGCTTGCTTCTAGAATGTCATCATGCACATTCATACGTCTTCAGTTGCTTAAGGGTATTCTTTTTTACTTAAAGATAAAAATAATTGTATAATTAAAGATAAAATGCAACTAAAATAAATTAATTATAGAGTTATACGCAATGTTTTAGAATAGGATCGGACCGGCCGGTCGAACAGACCGGGATTCGGAGGTCGGACTGGTCCGATCCACCCTAAATCGTTTTGTTTTCACGGAACCATCCGGTTAGAACTGGTTTGGTGGTCGGACCAGGAGCCGGGAAATGGTTTGGACTGGATTTTTCAATTATTTTATTTTATTTTTATTTTTTTTAGATTTTAATAAGTTTAATGGGTGGTTCAAACTATGAATTAAAGTGTTGGACATAACATTATTATTAGGTTTTTATATATAACTATAAACTACACATATAAATTGTTTATATTGTATATAACTATATATCCAATATATATATATATATATATATATATATATATATATATGTAAATTGTGACATCATCCAGTTTGATCGGTTCGACCAATCAACTAATAAAGTGACCGTTTCGCCGTCCGATCCAGTTATGAAATCATTGCTTATACGGACCAAAATTTCTTACACTAATCAAAGGGCCATAAAACATGAGACGTCACTTGATAACTTTAGTATTTGTGTCCTTTAAAGCAAAATTTAGACACCTACATGTTTGGTCTTATCATGACAAATTGTACCCTTGAAAAGTTGGTTGGGGTACCAAATAACTATATTCTATGTGATATTTGGGATGACATATGTGAGAGACAAAATCATAACGAATTTTGGTTTAAGGCATTGTCATACAATCCTTTCTTATTCTTATACGGTTATCTTGTATCATATGATCCCTATATTCTTTTTTATACAAGTCAAAATCAAAAGGAAAAACAAATACCAACTTTTGTGACTTCAAAGTTCAAAAAACACATTAATTTTTTGCTAAATAGTTCTTTATTGTACTATTTAGTTATGGTAGAAATAAAAGGACTCAAAGGGGTTTGTTGATTCGCTAAGAGAAAACTACATTTTCACCAATGGAATGATTTGGACGAACTAAAGCGTTAGAAACGCAACGACAGATTCAAGATTAAAATAATCAGGATATTTGTCATTATCACTAAATCACATTTCTATATAAACAAACTTTTGCATTAATAATTTTTAATTTTGTCTAGTTAAAACTTCTAACAGAAATCCGCCATAACATTTGTTGAAAATATATCGCTGATCTATCGCTAATGTTCTTTGTAGATAGTAATTTTAGTTTGTTTCTAAAAACAGAGACAAACACATGATAATTTTCTATCTAGTTTGTGTACCCCGTTTGTTCTCCCAAACCTATAAATGACAAAGTATCGGTATTTTCAAAGTGTGAAAGATCGTTGTTTCGATATGATATGTACATAATTTCTTGAGAAATATCATCGAGTTGAGTCAATATGGATACAATATGAATTGAGTCAATATGTCTACAATACGATTTGAGACATTCAACTTATTCTCTTTGGACATGATATGTTCAACGCGCAGTGTGTTAAAAACACATTATATGCGTAGCTACTCATGCCCGAAGTATAGTATGGCTAGAGCACGCTCATGTGGCACTAGTAAAGTGTCAACTATGAATGGATTCACATGAAGGGGAGGGGGGCCTAAGCCCCCACTTAATTTTTAAATTGTTGTCTTTTATTAAAAAAAAGATTTAAACTGTTATGTGCCCCATTAATTGCTTTAAGCTCAAAAGACACATTTGTTTCTTCCTCTCCAATTAAAAATGAAAGAATTCTATGATAAGATGAAATTCAAGAAGAAGAGAGAAAGGAAATACAGAATAATACAAAAAAAAAAAACAAATATATATCAAGAATAAAGGAGAAATGAACGCTTGCATATAAGTTTAGTAAGCTTGTGGAGTTAAAAAGGTTGGATTAATGTTATCAATATCAAGGTTACATTATTGGAATTCTTAAATAATATTTTTATTTTATGATTTAATATGATTTTACATCATTCATTTTAATCCCGTCATTAATAACCTGACCTAACATAGTTTTTTGACCCCCACTAATTGGCACCAACATGTAAGACCATCTAACTAACTCACGAACCAACGATTAACACCTATGCGTTGGTTTGTTAGGTAATATCAGACTTGCTTATAAGTCCAACAACATGACAAACGAAGTTATAGGAAACTATAAGGATTGTAATCATACCTCAGTATAACTCTCTTCTTACAAAAAAAAACTTCAACTCTTATTGTCGCTTAATATTCCTTAAACCCTCTCACTCAAACACCATATCGATTCTCAAATAAAAATCTGATCACATCAATACTCTCTTTTTATCACTAAGTCTAATGATATTTACACATGTAGATTAACCATAAAAAACAATTACCCACCTTACATTTATCTCACGTGTATCATATCTTGTTAATATACAATTTAACATACTAGCCACTCATCACCTTTTGAATAAAAATAAAATAATCTTTTGTTCTTACGTGTGGCTACCCCCACTAATCTCCATTAACAAAAGAACAAGTAAAACTCTTCACTTATTCAGGAGCCAACACAAAACACACTAAAATCACCTTCATCTTTCATCCCACCACTATCTCTCTCTATACGAATCCCATACATATTCACACCCACACACACCACACATTCATAACCAAAAAGCTTCAACCTTTACCCAAATTATACCTCAAATCTTGATTCTTTCTTTGCACTTGTTGAACAAATTCTTCGATTTTGGGTTTACGATTCAAGAAAATGCATTACTGGTCTCCTTCGTTGGATGTTGATTATGAATTTGAGAAGCTTGTTAATCGTATGCATCCACCCAGGTAAGTTTTTGTGGATTGTTTGTTGTTTTGTTACGAATTAGCGTTAATTCACCGATTTATCATGCGAATTCATTGATTTCGCTTCTGGGTGTTTGCTCAAGAATCGTTTTTTTAAGTGAATTGGGTGAATTTTGCCGATAATTCGGTGAATTTCAAGGTTTTGTTGGGATTTACAGCCGATCATTGATGAACTATGTGTGTCTGTTTATTAGGGTTACTGTTGATCAAATCACAGACAAGAAATCAACTCTGATCAAGGTATTGAAATTGCCTCAAAAGGGTGTTTCTTGAATTGATTCTTGAAATCAGATTACGTGATTGAATTAAGGGTTTAATTTGATGTTTACACAGGTTGATAGTGCTAATAAACGAGGAAGCTTATTAGAAGTTGTTCAGGTGCTGACTGATCTCAATCTGTTGATCAAAAGAGCTTATATATCTTCAGATGGAGGATGGTTCATGGATGGTATGTATATGTTTACTATATCGATCGTTTTCGTGTTAGTTTTCGATGATTTAATCGCTAAAAGTTTGATTGTTGTTCTTGTGATTATAGTGTTTCATGTTACTGATCAGAATGGTAATAAACTCTCAGAAGATATTGTCACAGATCACATTCTGCAGGTTAGATGTTTGAATAATCAGATTATGTGTTTGATTATGTTGTTACGAATTATATAATTGTTAACAACATGATGGTTCACTGAGCCACTTGTGTTGGGCTGCAGTCACTTGGGCGAAGAGGGTGCAGTTTCAGGTCCCTAAGTGGTTCAGTCGGGGTTCAGCACACATCCGAGAACACCTCATCGAGCTAACTGGTCGTGACCGCCCTGGCTTACTTTCAGAGGTCTTTGCGATCCTGACCGACCTCAAGTGCAACGTGGTTGGTGCAGAAATATGGACGCACAATTCAAGAATAGGGTCTGTTGTCTACATTACTGATGATGAAACAGGTCTTTCATTAGATGATCCAGAACGACTGGCGAAAATCAAACAGCTTTTACTGTATGTTCTAAAAGGCGATCTAGACACACGTGGTGCACAGACTGCAGTGTCTGTTGGGTTAACGCATACTCAAAGGCGGTTGCATCAGTTAATGTATGCAGATCGTGATTATGATACAGATGAGTATGATATAGCCTCCGAGGGGTCGAGTGGTCATAAACCGCTAGTGACAGTAGAAAACTGTGCTGAAAAAGGGTACACAGTGGTTAATTTGAGGTGCCCCGATCGACCTAAGTTACTATTCGATACGGTTTGCACGTTAACAGATATGCAGTATGTGGTCTTTCACTCCACCATCATTGCTGAAGGCGCGGAGGCTTTTCAGGTATATTATTTCAACGAGTTAAGATCGTGTTAACGTGTGTATATAGAATTAAACTTGTAATTCTGTATGTTTTGCGTGTTAACCGGGTTTTGTTTACTGTAACTTCAGGAGTTTTACATCCGTCATACAGACGGATGCCCGATCAGTTCAGAAGCCGAGAGGCAACGAGTGATTCATTGCCTCGAGGCCGCTGTCAAGAGAAGGGTCTCAAAGGTATGAAACTGTAATAAGCAGTTGTTAATGTTTGTATAAATAAATAAAAACATTAATATGATTATGTACTTGTGATATGCAGGGCCTAAGGCTAGAACTGTGTGGTGAAGACAGGCCCGGGCTATTATCGGATGTCACTCGGATCTTTAGAGAAAACGGGCTTTCGGTCACGCGGGCCGAGGTGTCAACCCGAGGATCTACAGCTGTAAACGCTTTCTACGTGATTGATTCCTCGGGCAATCAAGTTAAAAGTGAAACGATTGAAGCAGTAAGAAATGCAATTGGTGAGACCATACTTAAAGTGAAGGAAGACGAGACGTTGACCAAGTCAAAGTCAACCGCGCGACAAACGGGTGGGTTTTCTTTGGGTAATCTTTTCAGGAATCGATCCGAAAAGTTTCTGTACAATTTGGGTCTCATTAGTTCTTATTCGGAAGTTGCTTGAATTTAGGTTTAGTAAATAAGTTAGGTTATGTTGAATCATAGGTAGTTAAACATGTTTCTTTGTTTCTTCCTCAATTGTAGATTCTTGAATCTTGATTCGGTGTCATTTGTGTCGTTATCGCGCTTTATATGTTTCACTTTTGTCTCATCAAATTATAGCGTTGTACTCTATACCATAGAGTAAACAGTTACGTACATGTGAGACAAATATACAACATATAAAACGAGAAAACTCTTGTAAATAGATAATGTGAATGAGGTATAACTTTTAAAAATCCTAATAGTTATGGACAGTAACCAATTTATTGTTATATTTTGTTTTGATTAAATGATTATTTGAAAGTTGGAATAATCTGAAATCAAGTTACCAACATACCTTAGTATTTTTCTATCAAGATAATGTTTTCTTCCAATGAGTTCCAAATATAAATTTTAAACTAAAGGATGACATCAAAAGTTAGACCGCTAAAAAGTTAGCGAGTTAAATGCGTTTTACGTTCCTGAGGTTTCATAGAAATTTTCGTTTGAATCCAAAAGTTTAAAGTGTTGTCATTTGCATCCAAAGGTTTCACTAAAATTATCATTTAAATCTATTTCGCTACACCTAACTAACATTGTTAACTTTTTCCATTAAGTTTTCAACATAAGAGTCATTTTAATTAAAAAATTAAACAAAATAAAAAACCAACTTACGTGAGGGTTTTTATATGTTTAGGCTCTTTTGATAATTATAGCTATGATTTGACTCTATAATTGTATTTTATTATTTTGTCTTGTTAATGTATTTTGGTTTAATAATTGTGTTACTTTTGCACGTTTTATTAACTACACAAAGATTTCTTTAGTTTAAAAGTTAATTATGATATGCTTTATGATTATTATTTATGGGCAGTTAATGTTATTTTATAAATTATTTTTATACTTTTATTATAATTTGTTTTTTATGGTTATAATTCAAATAATTTATATTATATGACTTGTTTGTTTATTTATAAATATTTTTGTTTTGTATGTTTTATAAAGTTAGAAATGAATCATTTTTAGTTAGTTATACTTATCTTTTATTTTATATAATATGATGTCTAGATATGTTTTTCTTAATTAAATGAAAGAAATACCGACAATCACTCCTAATAAATTAAAATCACAATGGTGATTATCAAAGGAGACTGAATACTTAAAACTTATCATGTAGAGCTGATTTTTTATTTCATAATTATTTTGACTAAAATTCCCCAGACCCTGCTCTTGAGTGGGATATACTGGGTTTGTTTGTTTGTTTGTTTGTAATTATTTTGACTAAAATACCTCTAATTTATAAAACTTAACGACGTTAATTTGAAGTAGTTAAGTGGATTCAAACGGCAATTTTTGTAAAACTTTTGGATGCAAATGATAAAATTTAAATTTTTGAATTCAAATGACAATTTATATGAAATCTCAGGGACGTAAAATGCATTTAACTCAAATTTAACCATCCGATTTTCTATAAGGTTCCTATGATATTCTTCCAATAAAGAATTGAGAAAATAAAATGTATAATTGTATTTTTAAATGCTGTAACTTCACATAAGATTACATTTATGGTCAAGAAAATACCTAAACAGATTTCATGTATTTATTTATTTTAAAAGTTTAGTATTTAGCACACTTTTTAATTTTTTTTTTATTTCCCACTAATTCTTTAATTTTTTTAAATCACAAAGTGGGTTTTGTATGTATGATTCAAATGTTTCTAGGAATTCATTAACCTTTTAAATTTCTTTTACATATTTCAAACGTTTCTTTTACATTTTATTGTGTCTATAAGAGAATTTTTTCTTATACAATACCATTATGTTTTCTTTCAATGGTGGTGATATCAATAAATTAAAACAGCAAGCAACTTAAAAAAAACTTACAACTAACGACATATAAGTATATAACTACGTTAGGTCGTTTTCAGATTAACAAGTTTAAATTTACACCCTCTTAATCACTCTAGATATAGAATATTTGTCCTCATTTTCATACACACAACCTTTCGACATGATTTCTTCCCATAACTATAATCCACGGTTATGTCCGTACTACTACCGTAGTAGAAGTGATGTAGTTGCCAAAATATCTCATCGATACGTGCTTTCTAGATCCTAAATGCCAATTATTGAAACATACCACAAGAATAAACAAGTGATATTCTAAATAAATTAGTTTAAACATGTGATTAGTAGCAACTAATGGTCAAAAGACATTGGAAATCGACAATGACAATTGGACAATGACTTGTGATTAGAAAATGAATAATTTAATGATATGAGTCATCATCTATGTTGCAGCCACTTTTTGTCGTTGATCATTATAATATATTAATAGTATGTCAAAATCGACTTCTAACTTTTTTTTTTGAACGGCCATTTTATTAAGACAAATAAATAGAACCATAGCAAGATGCTAAGGTCGGACAGGGTATAAAGCGAAACTACAACAATTAAACCAAATCAAAGTTACACCACTTATGCCACTCTAAATCTTTTATACCACCCCTATTTTGATCCACGAAAATGAAGAGAAAATGACTTCATCCACCACTCTATCCACTGATATCTTCTTTGCTTCAAATATGATATCATTTCGAGCTCTCCATATGAACCACAAGGTTGCGATAAAGATAGTGTACGTAACTCGTTTGACCCTTTCACCTGTCTCCATATTTAGAATATTGGATAGCAAAGTTGTAATCGTATCACCTTCGCCCATTGGACTCTTACACCAAGCCGTGATTCTTGACTAAATGTGAGCAGCAAAAGGACAATGAATTAGCACATGATCAACCTCTTCCGCCTTCCCAAAGCAAAAGGAGCATTCCATACTAATGTGAGACATACCCCTGTGAGTTAAGCCTTCTTTAGTGGGCAATCTATTATGTCTAGCCCGCCAAATGAAGAACCAAACGCGCAGGGGACCCCAAGACAACCATACAACCGGGTCCAGATCGGTAGGAATGCGATTAGATTCAATAAGGTGACGAATGAATTTGACGGATAACAAAGATGATCCTTGATCTTTTGGCACCCACGAATCTTCCCCATTTTTGTAGCAATATCTCTTCACCGATTCCAACAATTCTTGGAGTTGATGACTTTCATTAGAGGCATTAAGGTTTCTTTTCCATTTCCATGAGAACTCAAATTCACCATCTAACCTTTTTATTCTATTAGCAACCTTACAATCCTTTTCTTTTTCTAAGGCAAATAAGAGTGGGTACCGGTCCTTAAAAGTTGCATCCTCCGCCCATTTATCCAGCCAAAAACCAGTGTTGTTACCATTTCCAACAACACACTCCATGAGGTTTTCCATATAGATGTTTTCCTTTTTAAGTTCATCATCCACAACCATGATGTTTTTCCAAATCCCCCGGATAGAAGCCTTTACCGAGACCGAGACGGGCCTTCGCTTATTTGTGTGTATTGCGTGAATGACTTTTGACCAAGAAGCATCCTTATCGTCCTTGAACTTCCATTTCCATTTTGCCAATAACGCCAAATTTGCCAGCTCCAAAACTTTATTTCAAATAAAATAAAATATTATTTTTCTTACCTAAACAATCCAATAGTTTTTTGAACGGCAAATCTATCATACTTCTAAATTACATCAAATTGCACCATTGCTTCGTATTCTGAAAGGTTTGTTTGGAATAAGTTAATTTTTTAGAGGCCAGTGTTTTTTCTGTGTGAAGCGTACGAAGTTTTATGGTTGAATTATCACGAAAGAACAAAGTGATAATTACGCAAGACAAATTACACTCGCGTGGAATTATCATGCAGAGATAGAATTATCAAGCAAGAATACATTCTTGCGTAATAATTGTATATTTGCGTGATAATTTAATCTCTACGTGATTAATTATTACCATTGCGTTATAATTCCACCCGTAGCATCCATTCTTGCGTAATAAATTCGTACGTTTCGCACGGAAAAAACACTTTGTACTGTAAAATTTCTCATAGATTTCCTTGAACATTTATGTCATATTTAAGATATTGTAAGATTTGAACACCTAACATTTTAATTGAAAGACATGCTCATTATTATTAGAATGTTCACTTAAAAACTAATTTCAATGATTTATGCACCCACTATATTTATATCAGGCAATCATTAAAGTTAATAGACTACAAGACGCATTTATCATTTATTTCTGTACCTAGTAGTATTTCATTCTGATTTTCTTCACCCTATATTCACTCACACAATCCGAATTGTTTACATCTGAGATATATGCATAAATCAAACAAATTTAAAAGAAAAAAAAGAAGTATAAGATTAAATCAACATATTATTCTTGTTAATATGAAACCGATTGCAACATTTATTTTTTTCTGAAAGAGGACAACGAGAGGAACAGAGGCTCCGAATTACTTTTTAAAATTCGATTTAGATTGTGAGATATTAATTTTTTTATAACTTTTTCAGTCTAATTATGTGTTCTCACACATTATAGTAAAAATACACTTTATAGAATAACTTTACCCTTATTAAAATATATTTCTGAATCCATCACTGCTTATAGCTTGATCTCCCGCGTTTTTTATGTTGGAGATGGTGGGAAAAGCAAGAAGGACCACCATGATCCATTGCTTTCCACCACCCTAATAACACTATCAAACTCAGGCCACCGTTACACAAAAATCCAAAGGGTGGGACACACAAGAAAACAATATATATATATATATATATCTATATATACTACTAAAAGAGTAATTTGGGGGACACTTGTCACATTCTTAGACCCCCTAAGTTTGTTTTTCTCGCCTCTCTCTCCTCTTAAATAATTACCTAAATTAAAAATTAAAAGATTTTAATTCTTTTTAAGTTTAAAATATTTCTTAATGTCTTTTTATTAATGTTATTTCTAGAAAATAAATTTTTATAAAATAAGAGTTTTTTTAAAGCATCAAATATGAAATATTTTAAAATTGATGTTTTTAAAAATTAAACTTCTTTATAAACTACAAATAATTAAAATTAGGAGTTATAATAAGAAACTTTTAAATATGATATTTTTAATACAGTTTGTTTGGAGAAAATGGTTAAATTTTTTTGGAAATAAAAATTATAATTATTACTTATAATTATTATCCATATGTAATTTTAATCATTTCTTATTTTAAAATATCATTTTATACTTCATAAACTTTTATCATAATTAATATTTTATTTTTTAACTTGTGTAATAAACGGGTTTACTAAAGTTAGTATCATATTAATAACGATAAAAAACTAATCAAATTTATTTTTTCAACCCGTGTACTACATTTAGTTTTATTTATATTTTTATGTTATTTTAATAATTAACTTTCCACATCCCGTGTAATACACGGGTAACTAAAGCTAGTATATATATATATGAGCCAAGTAAAAGATGTCCGCAACAATGTTCATGTCTAAGTTGTTATTAGACTTTTAACCTTTTATATCGTTTAGGACTTTTCTTTCAAAATTCAACGGATGTATTTTCTATTTCTTCAATTATTAATAGAAGAAGTCACATACGCTACTCGCGATACTCATCAAGAGGGTTGGTTCGTAGATTTATGATGTCCTATACGACAAGTAAAAATGATCTCCTCAAATTAGAAACTTATATATTAGAGGCCATAAGTGTTAAACTTTTAGATACACATCAATGGAGTACATATGATTCTGTGTAATCGATTGTCTAGTGGGCTAAGATCACTAGGTACAAACCCAAATAAAATAGGATTTTAATTTTTGAAACTTATTATGGTTAAGTTAATCTATTATTGGGTTTTAAAATGTTTATTATTTTACTGAACCCTATATAGCTATAATTACAAAGATATATAAATATCTTAAAATCTTTTTATTGACACATGATACCTAAACAAAAAAAAAAGTTCTAGGCCTTGAAAGTTTTGAGTCCTATGTGATCACCCACAGGACACACCCTCATGACCGGCCATGCTCATCAAACCTCGAGTCAAATCTTTTTAAATTCAATTAACTTCATTTTAAGCTTATGCACGTCTCATTTTATTAAATGATTTAGAAAGAGAAATATGCACATTGGGATTGTGTCTGTTAATCACAGAAGAATGTTAGCTACTTGACTAAATTAGTAACAAATTCGTTAACTCAAGCTCATATACTTTTTATGTTCCATCTCAAACTAGACGTCAAATCAAGGAGTAGTTTGAAACTAGTTTAGAAAACTATATCATATTGCAGTGCTCAATGCCTCGATGTTAAAAAGTGCTATGGCCCATTATAAATATTGTTAGCCCAAACTTTCGGACCCAACAAAAAAAGTGCTATGGCCCATTCTAAACGTTGGTAGCCCAAATTCCACCCTCCATAAAGGGAATTTTGATTTTAGAGTTGGGCCCAAAAATATGTTATATTGGTATATTGCAAACTCTGTTTTATGCATAACATTTGATACAAGTCATCCCAATTTAACTTTTAAGCAAAATTATTATTTCTGGAACAAATGTTTAAAAATATAAAAAATTATTTTGGCTTCGCCCGGGTTCGAACCGGAGACCTTCAGTGTGTTAGACTGACGTGATAACCAACTACACCACGAAACCTTTTGTTGATATAGCTTTAAAAGGATACTACTAATACTAAAAAATATGCTTCTGTTCTTTATGCAATCGAGCCTGCAAATGAGAAGATAAAGCGTCAATGGCGATGATGAGAGTGAACTCAAGCTCACTGACGCCATTAATTTCTTCTAGAATTCACCTTCCTTCGTGTAACTTCATCTTTTCATCACCATCTGTTGTTAACTCAACATCTTCTTTTCGTAGAGCTTCTAGCGCTACTGAAATGGCGACGACCACCAAAATCATCGATTCGCATTTGCACGTTTGGGCATCTCCCCAAGAGGTTCAATCTATCTCCTGTAATTCGATGTAAAATTCAGATTTCAGCTATTGAAATATGATATGTGATTGAAACCCTTGATTGCAGGCTATCGATAAATACCCTTACGTTCCTGGTCAGGAACCCTCGTTACGTGGTAATCTCGATTTCTTGCTTGATGTAAGTTCACCCTTTTGAAATCATAGATTTTAGGACAAATTGGAATTTAATAATCTAAACTATTATTATCACGTAGCTGAAAAGTAAAAGCTAGGAGTATCATTAGTTAAATTGCAGATACCAATTATTATCAGGTAATGATAAGTAGTTTGGGTTATTAAAATCTAATTTGATTACTTTTTGTCATGTATGTTTAACTATGACAAATGATGTATTATGGTGTCTGGTACTCTGGTTATACAGTGTATGGAAGAGGCAGGTGTTGATGGTGCGCTAATCGTGCAGCCGATTAATCACAAGTTTGATCATTCATACGTAACAAGGTCTGGAAAATATACTTGATTACCTTTGTTTTTGCTTGGAAAATATACTTGATTAATCACAAGCTTGCTATCGTTTTCGAGTCGGGGTCTCTTTGGAAGCGGTCTGTCTATCTCTCAATATAGAGGAAAGACTCGCCACCACCTACCCCTCCCGGACCCTGCTTTTTTGTGGGATATACTGGGTATGTTTGTTTGTTTGCTTGTTTACCTGTGTTTTTGCTTCTTTTTTCCATTGTTGCATCATGTTGTTTGAAGTTGTGATGATTAGAAGTTTTATATGTTTTTGTCAAATTCTGATTAGTTAATGATTTGCATGTTGAGTGGCATCTAAATGTTCAAATAATTAGTTTCAGCAGCTACTGTTAACTGATTATCCATAACTGTTAGTTTCTTCTGGTTCTATACACTGTTGTTTGAAGATGTGGCATGAAAAATGCTTGATTCTTCTGGTTTCATCTCCTGATCTTATGATTGTATCTCCTTTATTAGTTCCCCTCCATATGAATGTGACATGCAAAAGTGAAATTTCTTGTCAATTTATCATCTTAGAAACTATTTATTGTGTGGGCTAGCTCCATTAGGTTCAAAAAATAATACTTATGTAGTTTAACCATTCTTTTTTACAATGTTAGTGTCTTGAAGAAGCATCCATCCAAATTTGTTGGTTGTTGCCTTGCAAATCCAGCAGAAGATGGCACTGGTTTACAGCAACTTGAACATCTGATCTTGGAGGTCTTTTTAGAATTCCGAGACCTTCAATCTTTATTAATTATTAGATGACTCTGTTTAGTAATTACTTTTGTTATCGAGCCAGGGGTCTCTTTGGAAGCGGTCTCTCTACCTATCTGGATAGAGGAAAGACTTGCCACCACCTACCCCTCCCAGACCCTGCTCTTGAGTGGGATATACTGGGTTTGTTTGTTTGTTTGTTTGTTTGTTTTGTTTAGTAATTACTATATTATTAGATGGGTTATTTTAGAGAAAAATAATGGATCAAAGTTTTATTATAATGGATTTCCCGTCTAGAAAACCTATAAATCGGACTCTAAGGTTGTAACTCATTTATGATTATTATGATAAATTGTTTTGGTATTTACCAACAGGGAGAGCATATATGATTTATAAACCTAATGATTCTTAAAATCACCCTAAAGACTCTTAAAAGGACTCTGATTCATAATCTTTGTTTAAAATAACCTTTCTAATGAAATACTAAATAGATTTGTCTAATTCCCAAATCCATCTGTAACAAGCATCTTCTAATTGCAACTGGTATTGACCCAAGATATTTTTCATCATAGGATGGTTATCTTGCTGTTCGCTTTAATCCATACTTATGGCCATCTAGTCAGCAGGTAAATATTGCATAATTTTTGCTGCTTTTAAAATAGGATAATATATTTAAATTTTGCAAGAATCTTTGTAGATGACAAACAAAATTGGGAAAGCAATGTTCTCAAAAGCAGGAGAGCTTGGAGTGCCAGTAGGCTTCATGTGCATGAAGGTATGCAGGTTTTTCGTACCCCTCAGTGTGAGGACTATAATTTATAAGTTGATTGACTATTTACTAATTGTAAATTGCTTTTAGGGTCTTAACTTGCATATATCAGAAATCAAGAAGTTGTGCAGTGAATTTCCGAAAACAGTAGTACTGCTTGATCATTTAGCTTTTTGCAAACCTCCTACGTGAGCAGTTCTGACTCATTTACTTAAGAGTTGGTATAATTGGGTTATATTCTATTATATTCTATCTCTAAAGGGTCATATGGAATAATGCAAAAAAATGGTACAAATGGGTTGAACACGTTAACATGGTTGAATGTGTCATACATAGCACATTATTCATTTATAAAATTTCAGATACGTTGACAAGAATTTATTTATGGTTCGATCCAAGCACCCTATCCAATATGTGTGTTATTATGTAGGGATGATGAAGAAGCCAAAACCTTCTCAGAGCTCCTTGGGTTATCAAAATTTCCACAGGTACATATGAGGGTTGTTTGGTTTGAGGGAATGGGTTTGATAGCCATATGCCAGTGAGTTACTATGCATCACAGGGTTCCTTTCAATGGTTTTTCACTATTTGTATATTTCTTTTTGCTTATAATTTTCTTCTTTTTAATTCAACAGGTTTATGTGAAACTTAGTGCTCTGTTCAGAGTTTCAAGAAAACCATTTCCATATGAAGATTTATCCCCTCTTCTATCTCAAGTAATTTCCAGCTTTGGCGCCAACCGTGTGATGTGGGGAAGGTAATTTCATCCCTATTATCGCTTAAAAAGGGTTTATTACAACAAATTGGTAGTTACTTTCTCCTTTTTCTTATTGTATGTAAGAAAAAAACGTTTGATTTCCATCATATGCAACATAGTTTTAATTTATTTTTTTCCCCCACCATTGTATGTTAATGAAGTTATAAAGTAATAAACCTTCTATAGCAAGTAGAATAGTAACTTTATTGAAAATCAACTTTTGACCTGCTGAAAAGTTACTTTCATACAATGGTAGAAAACCGAAATCATGTTGCATATAATGGAAAAAACAAAAACATTTCCTTTTGGTATGCAGCAATTCAGTGACAAATAGGTGAAAGTAAGTTGTAATTTTGCTATTCTTCATGGTTCATATTTTATAACATAGTGATTACTAACTTACTATCTTCTTTTCCTCACTGTATAATAAATAAAAAGCATTTTTCTTCCTTTTATAGCACGTAAAATGGTAAAATGACCAACCACCATGTCAGCAGAATCTGCATTTTACCCCGTCTCAAAGAGTTGTTAATATTTGACTTCCTACACGGTTCATGTCATGATTCTGTGCATTTGTGCAGTGATTTCCCTTTTGTTGTTGAAGAGTGTGGTTATAAGGAAGCAAAAGAAGCCGTCTCTCTAATTGCTAATCAAGTGCCGATATCATCTTCCGATTTGGAGTGGATCATGGGGAAGACTGCTATGCAACTTTTCAAAGGACAATGGATGAATTCTTGACTTTCAACACTTTATTTGCTTGACAAAACATAAACTTAATCGCTTCCGTTTGTACAGATAATAACTTTCCATGTTATTTTTGGAATAAAATAAATATGAGGTTTCATGCATTAAAAGTTATACTTATGATGACTTGCAACCAATTAGATCAAATCTAAGGCAGCAATCTTTTGTACTATTTGAAACAGAAACACGAACAAAACATGAAAACAATCAGGTCTTCATATCTAATTTGTTTAATAAAAAGATTGTGCCTGTGTTGGCGCATATAATTAAACAGATCATGTTGACATATTTAATTAATTAAATCATGTTTCTATAACCTTAATCCAAGAACTCTAGCTCCATGGAAAAATAATAATTATTATTGAAAATTCTAATACTAATTTGATGGGTGGATTTATGTGTATCATGTTGTTTAAAGTTGTTATAAGATTGTTATGGCTATGTTGATATCTGTTAAGGCTATGTTGATATATGTTAAGAGTTGGTACTTGAGTAAAATAAAATTGCTCTTTTAGCCAAGTTAAAAGGAGCATAAACAGCTGTACTTGTAAAAAGTTATTTTTTTTTTGTCTTTCGAACAATAGTGATAAGAGTCAAAGTTGGAAGAAAACCCAAGTCAGGTTGTTTTGAGTTGCTTGATCTAATTATTTTCCCACAATAGGGCTCACTTATTTTCAAGTTAACTACATATTGAATATTGAAAAAGAAAAAGGTTTGTACAAAGCTTTACAATCAACCTCTATGCAAACCTAACCTCACCACTCCCAACATCACAAAACTTCGGATGCAAAATGAGGGGCTAAAAAAAACTCTATAAAAAAAGGCTTTGCACAAAACATTGCACTCCATACAACCTAATAAAATAAAACAACAAATGAAGTATAACAAGAAAAGTGGTTGCCTCGGGTCGAGTTGGGTCAGGCTAATCCTCTATACGTTGAATCTCACCCATCATTATTCGGTTGCTGGTAACCTTAACCCTAGAAGAGCGGGATCGATTTGCCTACCTTTTTTACCTTTCTTTTTTCCAGTTTTACCCCCTTGTCCATCCGCACTTTCTACAGCCGCCGCATTATTGTCTGCCTTCTTGGCATTGCTTTTAAGCATGTCACTAAAAGATGCTGCTTCTGACACGTCAGCATCACTACAAGATGACGTTCTCCTAAAACGAACATCCTTCTTGGCAGCAGTCGCATTCTCAGTTGCTTGATTTGCTACATTGCCAACTGCTTCCCGTCTCCCGCCTATAATCATATTAAAGATTTAAGAGAACAGAAAGACTTACAAAATGCCTGATTTTCTGATATGTTCTTATGCAATAAAAACATATAAGTTTTAGACATTTGAAACATATACCTTCAGGAGAGATGATGGTAGGGATACTCCTCCCTCTGACATCTGAGTTTGCCCAGCTCAGATAATCCTTCGTGTGATGAGGCTGCCCGTGCAACTGGAGGCCGTTTCAGCAAATATTTTCAGGCCTTATGTAGCTGCCACCCTGCATCACAAAGCAAATAAAAAAATCAAATTCTTAAGGTTTATGCATTGAGTTATTACAATAACTTTAGATACATCTCAGGTAAATAAAAAACAAGTTTCAAGATTAAATAGCACAGCCACAATGTCACAGGGTATATGATCCATAAACAATAGCAATAACACAGAAGGTGCTAGTAAGTTGGACTTGTGTCAGGTTCAGGTTGGAGGGTGTGGGTTAAAAACAATAACGAGGAGCTTGCGGTAAAATAAACGTGCACTCACCATACATGGCTAGTACTATATCATGTGAACTTAATATTAAGAGCAGAGTTAAAAGCGACCAAAGGAGAGCAAGTTTGGGATTTTCGAAGAAGTGAATAAATTTAAAGATTTTAGTATATAACTTTGTAATTGTAAAATTAAATCGGTAGGTGGGTTGGTCATGCAACCTGAACCCCACCCACTGATTGTCCAAACTAGTCATGTTGACTTGTTTATGAGACAAACCTATTTATGCTTGTACATGCCATGTTGGGAATTTCGTGCCTTTAGTAAAATTCATTGCCAAGCATGTCTATGAAATGACTTTATACAACAAGAAGTTACAATCGCTTAATGTATGCTTGTGTTTCAAATTTTTTAGCTTTTTAGTTTACAAGCTAAGTATTATAAGTGGTTCCCCTTACCGATCTTTAACGTCTGCTGAAAAAGCATCAGTAGGTCCCATGCTGTCAATGTATAAGTCTGCATTCCCAACTGAAACCATGTTAGACATCTTAATTAATATTGAGAGATAAAGCTGCCACAAAATAAAAGCAATATATAGAAATTACCACCAATTCCATGCGACTTATGCCTGCCAATTGCATTAATTGGCATCATATTGTGGTCTACAGCAGTACCACCACCCTGATGAGTCATCATACCTTCTTGAGTTTCTGCACTAGGATCCTTCAATATATGCAATAGGCCTGAGCTCTCTTCATTGCCTTTAAAGCCCAA
Organism: Flaveria linearis; assembly: GCA_024085815.1. Lineage (NCBI taxonomy): Eukaryota > Viridiplantae > Streptophyta > Magnoliopsida > Asterales > Asteraceae > Flaveria > Flaveria linearis. The sequence goes on along the minus strand of CM044005.1, from coordinate 10,043,445 downwards.
TATTGTGTCATCAATCGGTGCCCCAGCATTCGAGCCATAAGATCCAGCGCCAAATGGGTGATGGTTCAGCCCGCTATTTATATCTAATGGTTCAATGGATTGATTTGATGGTTTCTGGTGTAGTAGTTCCATAAGCAGCCTTTTTGAAGTGTCATCACTGGTCCCACCAGACATCCATTGACTTTGTTCTTCTGAGCTCCTTCTTGCTTCCATATCGCGTTTCTGAATTTCATTATTAATATGTAATTGTTGAATCCTTGATTCCATCCACTCATTTGATATTTGTCCTTCCATCATATCCAAATGTGAGGAACGGAAATTATTAGGGTTAAAGAATTGTTAGATTGATGAGAATGAAGAGCTGAAGGAAATCGGCCTACAACATCAAGATTCATTCCTGGACCGCCACCTGGCATTGATAATGACCGTTCGTATGATACTGAGTTCGGATCGTAAAGCCCATGTTGAATGCGTTCCTGCATCGAAAGGTTCCTTTCCTGCATTGAGAGGTTCCGTTCAAGATGACTCAAATCTGAAGGACCAAGACCAGGTGAGTTAACTCGGTGAAACCAGTCAGAACCGAGTTGTCTCTCTTCCTCCATGTCAACCCTCTGCCTCAACCCCAACTGTCTCAACTGCTCACGTTGAAGCAACTGTTGTTCTAAAGATGACACATGTCCATGTTTAGCACGCATCATCATCTCCATGAGATCATTCGTGTGCCCTTGATGGCCATAATTTGCTTGAATCAAATGCTCACGTTGTTGCATTTCACTTAAAATTTGCTGCTTTAAAAGCATTTGATCAAGCATGTTATGGGGTCTCACAGCATCTGTGCGTGACCTCTGATTTTGTACTAATTGTTCAAGCAGCATTTGCTGTCTAGATTGCTGCTCTTTCAGTAACATCTGCTGTTGAAGCTGAAGCTGCCTCTGTTGCTGTTGTTGTTGCTGTTGTTGTTGCTGTTGCAACTGAAGTGCCAAAAAGTGATCAAGATCTTGACTGGTCAACCGCTCATTCAAGTGGGAAGAAGAAGATAACAGATTATGCTGTTGAAGTAACTGCTGTTGGATGTGTTGAGACCTAAGTTTCTCTGCTAAACCAAAGTGATTAGCTTCTTGATTCATGTTGGATGCTGACATGGCATCTTGATATAAGTTACTTTCAGAAAGTGTATTCCTTCTATAATCAGCTACACCACCAACAGCATTCATATGTTGCTGTTGAATGCCACCAGTAAACGGTATTTTTGATGGCTGTTCTTTCCTTAAACTTGACCCTTCAAGTTCAGACCACAATAGCCCGAACGGGTGCATCTTATTATCATTCTGGCTTGGTGCACTAGGTTCAGTTAAGTCGGAAGGAACCGTGTGTTTCACATAACTTTCAGGCTTTCCAGGGAACACAATTTCTGAAAGGAAAGAAAAATAATGAAAACAACAAAATATTAAGTATTCTAATACAAGACTAACTTATAAAAAGATTAATAGAAAGGTATTTAATTAACCTTCATCATGGAAGCCTTGGCCCTCGGAATATGATTTCGTAGTTAAACCATTATTACCAGCTAACTGCCAACGAGGATCTTCGGTTAAAACACCCATTTCAGAAACAGAAGCAGGCACCACCATGTTAGCATCAGTGGTGTAGCTATGTGTAGCTTTTAGGTGCGGCATAACATCTCCTAATTCCTCAAAGGGAGTTCCATCAGGTGCGTCTACCACACGAACAGGTAATTCTACCCCAAAAAATCCTTGTTCAAACCAAGAAATGATGTCAACCCCAAGAAATGGACCCTGAATCTCACCTTGGGGGTCACAATAAAACAAACTTAACTCCTCAGGCGGAATACCACTAGCCAAATGTTTATTTATACTACCAGTTACGGGCTGCTGCATATTTCCAGCCCAATATTGCTCAGAAGATGATGACATGGCAAAGAGCGAGTTTGAATCATTAGAAAGCTCGGTATTGATGACATCATCAAACAGCTGATGCTTCACATAAGCTGAATCAGCAACTTTAGAATTAGAAGCACCATCAGGATTGTTGAGTATGATTCCACTCTTTGACCTTGGTATTTGCCCTTCATATGATTCTATTTCTGAAACTCTTTGCTCCCCTAAAACAAAGTACAAAATTGTTCTATTATGATCTGCTAACAAATGTTACGTTAGTGAGAATACATGCATATAGAAATCTGTAACTCACCATCTGTCAAGTTAGTTTTCGGAGCACTAAAAAGTATAGTACTCTCAGCTTCTGTTTGATTAACCAATTTCTTTGGATCAACCAATTCCTCCACTGCTGAGAGATCACCATCTTTTCCCGCATCTTAATATAACAAAAAATTCAAATTTTAAGAAACAAAAAAATGAATCTTTAAAAACAAAAGGTATTTTCATCAAGATTAACATTTATATACCTGCAATATTATCAGGTGAACCAGCCTTTGGAAATGAATTGTATGACACCTCACTACTGGTTATGTTTCCCTTCCATATATCAGAAAGAATAGCCTGTGGCAAAATACATTAACTAATTAAATCTGGGTAACAATAATTACATAGCAGATATAATTGTGAGGATACTTTAGCATACCTCCTCATCTTTATCAGGTGAAACAAAAGCAAGTGGTTCAACAGCAGTTACTTCTGTTATAGAAGATACTTGCATGATTTTGTCACGCATGCCAGAAAAAGATGGGTCAAGTTTCTGTGTACGATATATATCAAGAAGTTTCCCCCTGGGATAAAAAAACTTGCCAGCTGAAAAAACAGCCTTTCCAGGAACACTATCATTGTTTTCTGTAGACCCTGCAGATGAAGGCCTTGCAATTGTTCCACTAGACCTGCCACGGCCAACAGTGAAACCTGTGGTAGGACCGTCAGCACGCCCTTTCTCCACCCCGAACCCCGGAGCAGCCCGGAAAGCACCTGGTCCAGTAGAATTTGCCTCCATCCTGTGACGTGGCCTCCATTTATCACGGGAGTCAGGATCACGCTCAGTTGTCAATCTTGTGGTACTTGAATGTGTTTGAGTTTCACCATGATTATCTTCCTTTTCAAAGTCTGTCTTCTTTTCAGGACGAGCTTCCTTTTCTTTTTCATCTGGACCCCACCTACTAGACCATTTACTATCACGCCGGGTTTCATGACTGGGATTACGGCTACCAGCATCATGCCACCTCTCAGAGGGAGGCAGAACTCTAGTATCAGCGGTGTCCCTACCGCCATCAACACGGCGGTTTTCAGTTTTCCGGCGATCCCTTCTACCAAGCAAGCCTGTTTCTCTTTCTTCTTCCCGCCACCGGCGTGAACTTTCAGTTTCATTTGCAACTTTTCTCCAGTCTTTTTTGTCATCAGTAACATCTGGACGCCAGTCCTTCACATTGGAATCAGCAGAAAGTCCAAGAGAGAGAGAACTTGGTGCACGCATTTCCTGGGACCACATGAAGAAAGAAAATACCTTTCAGAACATCTGATTCTTTTAACAGAAAAACCATGTTTATAAGAGATATACCATCTATCTATGATGCTACGTTTCAAAATATTGAAAGGAAGCTCCCAACTATTATCCAATAACTTACCATCTTACTCTCATTTGGTTTAGCATAAAGCCACTGAGGAGACAAGGGATGCTGCTGTCCAGACCTGCATGATCTTTATCAAATCAGAGAAAGCACGAAAGTCATATGAGCTCAGAGAAAATAATTAAAAATATGGCAGTAGAGAAAGGAAAAAGCCACCTCCAAACCACTACTTTGTTTGGCAAATATTTTAACACTACAACCATGTACGAAACCCACCTTTAGAATCATCTAGCAAACCCAGCATCTTATCCTCATCATTCCCACCTGCAGCTTCCACTGTCACGAATGATGAAACCATTGCATGTCAAGTAAAAATGATGACCAGATGAGCAGTTATTTGTAATGGATGAACAAATACAAGATAGCTATATTAAATTTCATAAATTGGCTAATTAATAAAAATACAGGATTAAGAAAAGCAAACTTGCACTATATAACATGCTTATAGAGTATAGACCCTTTTAATCTATAGTGGAATCCCTTATAATTTCTCTTTACCTGTCCCGGTAACTTATAAATGCTTCAGTACTATAATAAGGTTAGAAAAAGAAAAAAATTATTCTGAGGTTCTGAATCACGCAATTTTAACTAGCGTTAATGCAGCTAAAGATCAAATCCATGAAGCAGTAACACGTTTAAGCTCTACAAAACCAAAGTTTAGATCTAATAAGTAGATCAAAAGCAGTACTAAGATAAAACCAAAGCACACAAAGCACGAATAAATCATTTTCCAATCAATGTAGCTGAACTTGAACTAAACCACATCTGCTATACCAAAACATCGTATCTGACGAACATCAACAGCCCAATTAACCATGCAGCAAAGCACAAACGAGCTAAAACTCCACACAGATTCACAAACCACCTTATCCACAAACCAAAACCAAAAGTCAACAAACAAATCCACAACCAGCACAAATCAATCCAACACCAGCCTACAGTCAAACAAAAGTAAACACACACAGTCCAAAACCACACACGAACAAACTCAACTCCGATTTCAAGTAACGCGAGCCGCGAACCACACATCGTATTGCAGATCAGTAAACCCTAACCTAACACGAATCAAAAACAAACAACCGAACTGAAAATCAAAAACGAAGAGAAGAAAAGGCGATTGAACAATTAACAATACCTTTAGGAGTCCATGAATTGTCAGCGAGTTTGGAGGAGATGAGATCGCCGGAGAGATCAAGCTTGCCGTCGGCCATCGGAAGTTTTCGAGGAGAAAAGATCCGACGAGAGATTGAGATTCAGAGATTGAGAGATTGATGAGATTTGAATGAAAGGGAATCAGTAGAGAGATTTGATTATTAGGGCTTGAAAACTGTAATCGAAAGGGGTTCGTATGAGGGTAAGCAGAGAGAGAAATAGAGAGATGAAGGGTTGGTTTGGGTGGTAGTGAGAGGACCCAATCAACACAATCAAGGGATTATATTTTGATTTTTGTGCGTTGCGTTGAGTTGCGTTACGAGAGGTCACGTAAGTACGTAACAGAGCTAATTAGCCCTGATCGGACCCAAATAGTCAATCATACTCGTGATAGTGGACTTGGGTAAAGTCATACGGGTGTAAACTGTAAACACGACCGACTTAGCTTAAGCGCGTCTGGCTCGAGCTCTATTTCTAAAACTTAGGTTTGGCTTTTTGCTCGTTATTAAATTGCCAAATTTGATTCGTATATTGTTTATTAAACTAAATGTTTGGTTTTATAAATGTACCATGTTTAGGCAAATTTGATTTTACTAAACTTAAATGTGAAGTAGCGAACACTTATAATTCATATTGACAGCTTGATTAATTACACACCTAACGTTCACTTTTGGGTTAAGGGGGAATCTCAATAGTATAAGTTTCGTAAGTTTACACCCAATTTCGTTTGTGCGTTTCACTGTTGTGTATATTGTAAGCGAAATCGATGGAAATCGGGTGTAATTGAGAATGATTATGTTGTCGTTGTTGTCATTCACAGCATAAGTGAAAGATTGAAGTGTCATTTGTTAAAATATAAATATGGATTATTATTAATTGAAGGATAATAGTTTTGATTAAAAAGATCTAATTTGTCTTATTTTTATATATATTTATATCTGTATCTTTTATGTATCAAAAATATTTTAGTATATTATCTGTTTTTTATCATGATTTTATATATTAACATTTATTTTGTAATTATATAAAATAAAGGTTATTATTCTATAAATAATAGGTTCGGTTAAGCTCACAAGCTTACTCGAATTCAATATGTAAAGTTCACACTCGCGGTCATTTAAGCTTGGTTGTTTCGGGTTTTAAGTAAACCAAACTAGAGGAGCTCATGAATTATAAAGCTTGTTTTATACCCCAAGTGATATGTATGACCACCCAGGTTACTTCACATACCATGAGACTAATGAACCAAGTAATAAGCTAATAGGACCAATTGATAGGTTTAGTTGTTGCACAAATGAGCCAAGTAATCAATCTTATTACCACGTCGTATTTTTTACTACATGGAGCGAGTAACACATAGAATTATATGTAGGTGTTTGTTTTATATATTTCTTGTTTTTTTTAATTAAGATGGCACCCATTAGTCATCTTCTACGTCCTAGAGTCAGTTTAACATACATACCACCCTTAATCCATCTTTTAATACAAGATCCACCTTCTCGAGGGACCAAACCAGGGTCGTGCCATTGGTGTGTCATCCACGTTTGACTTAGGTCATAGCTCTGTTACTATTTAGCCTTGTTGTCATTTTAAAAGACTAATTTTTTTATCTCACTTTTCCTACATATAAGCTAATTTGATCTTTCTTTTTAAAACCAACTCGTAATAAAAGGAGTAACACATATGTTCATATTTACTTTCTTGTAGGATGTGAGATTAGATTTGCACCCAACATGTGCATCTCACAACCATTTACAAATACACTAATTGTGAAAACTAATTGAATTAAGATGAGGAATTTCAAGAAGGCCATCTAAACATCATCGATATTAAATTAAAGGATGCAAGAGGAAGAAAAATAATTTTAAAGACGATGATGATATATTAAAATACCAAAAACTAGTAAAGACAACGTTAAAACAAAAAAACAGGGGTAATTCATGTCAATATGCTATATCTAATTGTTTTTCATAAACATGGATTAATTATGTGAACATAAATTGGACTTTTGTTTTATACTTGCACATTTGAAGTTCCATCAAAAGTGTGGATATTGTTAAAGCATGATGGTGTCCGAGGACAACAAATATGGTAAATAGAGCATTCATGCACCTAATCATAGAGTTGAGGCTAATAAACTCATATTGAAAATATATATTATAAAACATGTAATGTGATTTGGGACAATACATATAAGTTAGTTTGTTAATTGAATATTCTCTTTAGTAAAATACTAATAATCTAATGGAAAGTAAAGTTAATTCTCTCTCTTTGGTGATGCTGGCGTGTCACGAAGAAAGAGACAACGATATGACATTTATTGTTCCATTACCGCATTTACTTAAATTAACTATGATGTAATATTATCTTACACAAAAGCCAATTGTATGTTCATCCTTAAACCACTTGTAAGTTCATATTCATCAATTTGTCTTTCAAACATAGGGTAACTAATCATATAGTTGTCTTTCAAACATAGGGTAACTAATCATATAGTTGAGGATAATAAACACATAACAAAAATATATCATAAAACATGTAATGAGATTTGGGACAATACATATGTGTTAGTTTGTTGGTAAATGTTCTCTTTAGTAAAAGACTAATAATCTAATGGAAAGTAAACTTAATCTAATTTGGTGAGGACCGCATGTCCTTTGGTGACCGCATGTCACAAAGATGATAATGGTATGACATTTATTATTCTCAATGCATCTATTTAACCATGATGTAAGACCATTTTATGCGAAAACCAATTGTATGTTATTCCTTAAACCACTTGTGAGTTAATATTCACTTATTTGACTTTTAAATATAGGATAACTAATCATACAATTGACATTAATAAACATATAACTAAAAGTTCTTTTTAGTAAAATACTAAATGTTCTTTTTAGTAAAATACTAATAATCTAACATAAATTTAACTTAATTTTCTTTGTCTCATGAAGAAATAGATAGTGGTATGTATGGGATTTATTGTTCCCACTACATTCATCTACTTAAAGATCAAATATTTTGTTAGTACTCCGTGTATTACATGGGTTGAATAAATAAATTATTAAATAATTAGTAAAAATAATTTAGGAATTATAAAACTATGCTTGAATATAATATATGATTATAATCACGTGTAAATAGCTATTTTAAGTAAATAAATAATAATGTATTTTTCTTAAACTTTTGTTTTATAGAAAATTGTGATTTTTAAATAATTTGTTTAAATAAAATGAATTTTTATAAAAAGTTCGTTGCTCTTTTTTTTTCTTTCTAAAAGTGTGTTTTTAATTTAAAAAAAATAGATTTACAATTTAATAAATTATACATTTTTTAATTTGAAAATAGTATGAATAATATTATTAGTACTCAATATTAATTTTAATAATATAGAGAAATAAGAAAGTTAGAATGATAAAGCTTACGATTGTGTCACGACTTATCTTATTATTTTTTTTATAAATAGATAGACAGACAGACAGACAGACATATAGGTTAGAAACCCATTCATTAAACGAGTTAGAGTTTGTAATAAGCATAAAAATTTATAGTATGATATTTTAATATATGATATGAATTATATATACATAATAATTAAAGAAAATAAAATAATTATATTATTCTTTTTAACTCTCTTATCTAAATAGTTTTATTTTAAACATTATAATTTTTTAAAAAAAAGTTAGTTTTATAAGAATCTTGTTTATTAAAAACTCTGGTTTGCAATTATTCCGGTTGCTGCAATAAGATTGTTTTTAGAAAAGTTCACCTTTTTATAATTTTTATAAATAATGACAGATTTAAAATATTTTGTTTCAAAAATGTTTATTGTTTTAGAAAATTTCATATTATATAAAAAATTATTATTAGTTCTATTTTAATAAAAAGATATGATTTTTGATTTTATTAATTAAATCTAATTTTAAAAGATACGTTGATTTTAAAAAATCTAGATGAAAGAGAGTAATATAATAATTAATTAAATAATCTTTGATAAAAGAGAGAAATTAATTTTAGTGTTTAACTTACTATAATACCCTTTTGTAAGGAAAAATGATGTGAGTACATCTAAAAGAATAACAAGTGACAAAAAATAAGTTAAGAAAATAACAAATGATAAAATAAACCTTATTTTATTAGATACTATAGATTATGCACAAACTAATTGTACTTTTATGCTTAAATCACTTGTAAATTACTATTCATCAACCTGCATTTTAAATATAGGATATTGTGGATGTGTATATATGACATGTTATAAAAGTGTGTGTTGGATAAATGTCTCTTTAAATTGGTGAGGGTTTAAGTCTAATGATTAATAATATTTATAGACTTAAAAGTATGATTAAATAATGTGTGAGCTAATCGTTTCAAAAAAAAATGTCATGCTATTAATATGATGGTGAATAAACATCCACTGTCATATAATAAGATTGTCATGTTCGCCAGAAGTACTTTTTGTTCCGTCGGTTCAACATCAAGAATTACCTTAGGAAAATTGTTAAAATGAACATTTTGACCAAAAAAATTAGTAAAATTAATATTAACTTTTAACCCTTATAAAATATACATTTTGAAAACGAGCAAATCATATGAGGACAAATAAGCTCAACTAGCTAACACGTCTAAAGCTTAGCCGGATCAGAAAATCATGTAAACGTACACTAGGGTACACATTAGAGCCATTCAAATAAGGGCTAATATGAAGACGACATGCCCTCAACATTAGCCAACGAATATTAAAATGAATTGGATTATGCCAAGTAGTCCCACCGGCTAAAACCTCGGTTGAAACCTAGCTGACATAATGTTTGACGACTGCAAACGAAAGCCAGGTGGACAAACCACGTATGAGCTCTTTCATTATATAATCAACTAAATCCTATAGATGCCAAGTAGACAAGCCTAATCAAGCCACGCTAGATGTATTTTGGTGTTTGTTAGTCAATATTTGATACTGGTGTAAATGAGGGATTCTATAAAACTATTTGTATGAGAAATTGCCGATAAGTACGTCCATTGTTACTTTCAAGATCTAGCTGGAATGCCATAGCTTTTGCGTATTTGAAAAACTACTTGATTCTCCTGATTTGACATTTTTAATAGCTGCCAAGGGGCCTTTTTTTGTCAGTAGTGTAAGTTTTCGGCTTGATAGTGCAAATTTTCGGTCAAGTAGTGGATTTTTTTTAATAAATATAGAGTCTGTCCCCCTAAAATAGTTTACTTTCGCCCCCACCCCCATAAGATTTCGCTCAAACTCCGCCACTGTACATTACAATTTTAGAATGTATATTTATCCCGATAAAACTATAGTAGCATAAAACCATCCACACTAAAGCGCTACATTATATGCATAATGCACTATGTAACTTACACAATGTAAAGCAAGACTCTAACTCCTCAAAGCTCAAAGTCATTAGCCTTATAACTTTAAATCTTGAGTTAAACCATAACTTTAAGCTTATAAGGCCTTTAAACCTTTTATCCCCTATGTAACACCCCAACCCGACAAGGCTGACGTGTCACTAATACGGATATCAAATCAAAAACCAATCCATGATATTACAGAAACGGTCAGACTAAATAACTTCAAACACACTAAATAACCCGAAAGAACCTAATTAAGATGTTCAATACATCAATTAAAGTAACAGATAATCTTGGTCTTCAATTCACTCTTCACTGGTTTCCCGGATTACCCTGCTGACCTGACGTGCATGAAAACAAAAGCACGCCTGAGCATAACGCTCAGTGAACGGAATAGCGGATAACAAAAATAAACAGACATGATGATAATCAAAGAATAGGCAGGTATCAAAAATAAACAGACATGATAATAATCAATGAATTGGCAGATATCAAAAATAAACAGACATAATAATAACCGAGAATCAAAGATCATAAGATATATATATATATCAAATAGAACATAACGGCATAAGACATATATCACATGGAACATACCCCGAGCTAATAATCATATCATATAATAACTGAACAGAGGGAACACAGGTAGCGAGCCCGTGAACCAATATGAAATGGAGTATGGGCAGACATACAAACCATTCACCAGAGTCCTGAATGGAATGGTGTGTAACCATCCATCAGGAAATAACAGGACTAACCTAGGATCGATCCATACGCCTCTGAGGAAATAATAATATAACAAGACATAATTTCAGAGTCCTCTTTAGAGACGCCGTGATCTCAGCTCACCGCCACGGTTGGTGCCACGTTATTGATGCCGCAATAACGCGTCTTGGTCACCCCCAAGATAGGGAGAGCTCGGGTAACAAATTCAGAAATATAAAGTAGTCACGCTACTTATAACAGAATCAAAAGCAAATTATCTATGTATGACAGGAATCAAAAACGGAAATCAAATACGAGACGGGTTGTCAGGAATCCGTACTACAAAGTAACGGAAACAAAAGTAAATACTTATGATAACAAAGAAACAGAATCCGTACCTTATGTTGATTTAGCAAAACAAACAGACGCAGGTCTTCCTCAACTCGGCTAGAACCTAGAGTTCAATTACAACCCGGACAAGATTTATTATACTGAACTCGATGTCATTCATTGAATTACAACCCTTTCCGGTGACGAAACCTTTTATATTCTTACTAACTGATAATGATTTATTGTCTTAGTCTCGTTTGCGCGTTATTCATTGTTTAAAGGATCTATACAAACATAGTAAATCCAAGTTGTAACTACCAGAACAAAATTATAAAATTTCTGATTGTGATCAGATTAGTACATAATCTTGATTTATTAACCTTGTTAATTTAGTTAATGTACTAAGCTTTCTTTACATATTGTAATGCATGACACCTCCCATCCAATATAAGGAGTTGGTTCTGGATACTATTGGTAATGAATATGTAGGTTTTGAATATGTATGTAAAACATGGCTACAGTGGCATCATGGGTTGCATATTCAAAAGCTCGTATACAAGTGATAATTATATATATTAGTTTCCATTGAAATCATTTCATATATTATTTGCTTATCACATTCTTCTGGTTATTGACCCAGCTGTATTTCTATATTGGGTATTAAAATAAGTTTTAAAATTCTTTCATGCTACTCTCCTCAATAAATCGATTAAGCCAATTAACCTTTGTATAAATATACACACATGAAAGTCTAAACATTGGTCAATTAGTACTAACATCTACTTTAATAGACTTACGTCCGTATTCAACTACATTTTCTATTATTTGTCTTTGATAGTTTATTTAATAAAACCCAAGATCAAGAACAGAGACAACCCTCACGATGGATTCGGCACAAAGTTAAGCATCTTAATCCTTTTAATTTGTTAGTTTTTCTTTCAATTATTAAACTTCAGATTAAGTAAGCCTTTCATCGCCGGAATTAATCGAATTCTAGTACATTGATTCATGAAATATACATAACGACAGATGGCGGAACGTTACCTCAATGAGCAGAACCGAACCAATCCGGAAACAAGGCAACAACGTAGCAGAAGACGAGCGCTTACGAGGCTGCAAAAGTTATCATACCGACTTAACAACATACATATTAAGCTTTTACACAAGATGAATCCCCACAAAATCAATAGGCGTGATGATACCTGTACGGATCAACAATTTAATCAGAGGATTGAGATGAGTCGCACGGCTTGCGGACAGATTTAAAAGCAACGTTGTGTTGCAAAGGTAGTTCAAGATGGTCGCCGGTACTCGTTCGAATGGCAACAAATCACCCTTTGAAAAGTTGTGTGGCTGCGACGGCTAAAGGATTTATAACGCGGTTGATTTGAACGGGGGTTGAAACCATGATCATTATCATCCCAAAACTTCCATCAAAGGTGGTGCAGTGGCAATCCAATGGTAAAGTAAAGGCTGGTTTAATGGTGATGGTATGGTGTGATGGCGGTGATTCGCCGGAGACAAACAACAGAAGATACTTAGAGGATGGTGAAGCAGAGAAGATTTATGTGGTTTCGGTGAGTCTGATGAGTATAAATTGAATGGTTTGAAACAGGATTGAGAAGAGATTTGCATCCCGATCGATTCTTTGTTGCAGAAGACATGGAATCATGTTTTCTCTCTTTTTTTTTATTCAATTATTAAAGTGCTAGTGGCAGACAACATGGAAGCATGTTTCTTTTTTTTCTTTTTTTTTTGGATATTATAATTCTACCCCCTTAAAATAATTTCGTCCACGAAATTGCTAGGTACAGATTGGACGTTGATGACATAACCTATAGGGAGTGATAAAGAATCAACGAGTGAATGAGATAACTCATAATCATTTAGATGCAGAGACGGAGCTAATCAAAAAAATACAGAAACATGTAACAGATAGTCTGATGGTCAGAAAATAATAACTGATATCTTTATAGCGTAAAGCCAAAATATATCAAAAATATATGAATAAAAACCAAATACTAAGCTGTAAAAAGATTCGGATATTGGGAACGGATTGTATCTTCCATCTCCCATGTAGCTTCGCGTTCAGAATGGTATTTTCATAATACTTTAACAAAAGGTATAGTTTTCTTACGCATAATGCGTTCTTGTCGGTCAAGTATGGCCTCGGGTTCCTCTTCGAACGATAAGTCTTCACGAATTAGATGAAGCGGATAGTTCACAACGTGAAGAGGATGATAATTGTACCCCCTTAAAAGAGATACATGAAAGACGTTGTGCACATGTGACAGTTGAGGTGGTAAAGCCAAACGATACGAAACCTCACCAACTCTTTCTAGAATTTCAAAGGGTCCGATAAACCGTGGACTAAGTTTCCCTTTAAGACCAAAACGTCGTACGCCTTTGCAAGGCGAAACCTTCAGGAACACTTTGTCACCAACCTTAAACTCCAAAGGTCGACGGTGCCTATCTGTATAACTTTTCTGTCTACTTTGGGCCTCCTTTAACTTTTCTCTAGCAACGACAACTTTCTCATTGGTAATTTGTACTAACTCAGGTCCTTCCATAATCTTTTCACCGACCTCTTCCCAGCATATAGGCGCTCTACATTTACGACCGTATAACAATTCAAAGGGTGCCATATCAATGCTAGCTTGCCAACTATTATTGTAGGCAAACTCGACCAAGCATTAAAAATTCATCCCAATTCCCAGTCCACTCTAGGGCACATGCTCGAAGCATGTCCTCGAGGGTCTGAATAGTACGTTCCGACTGACCGTCAGTCTGAGGATGAAACGTCATACTAAACCTCAACTTGGTACCCTATGCAGCTTGCAAATCCTTCCAAAAACGAGAAGTGAACCTCGGGTCTCGATCAGACATGATAGACACCGGAGTGCCATGAAGTCTAACAATCTCTTGTGTAAACACTTCAGATAGTTTGCTAACTGAGAATCCCTGCTGAATAGGTAGAAAGTGAGCCGACTTTGACAATATGTCAACCACAACCCATATCACATCATTCTTCTTGAATGTTCTTGGCAACCCTGTCACAAAATCCATGGAAATATCATCCCATTTCCATACAGGAATAGGTAGTGGCTGAAGTAGTCCACTAGCTCTTTGATGCTCAATCTTGACCTGTTGACAAGTAAGACATTTGCTTACAAATCTAGCCACGTCTTCTTTCATACCATTCCACCAGAAATTCCGACGAAGATCACGATACATCTTAGTAGATCCTGGATGGATAGAGAACGGAGAACTATGTGCCTCAGCTAATAACGATTCTCGAAAAGAAGAATCATTAGGCACACATAAACGTTTACCACACCAGATTACTCCATGCTCATCTACTCTGAATTCTGATTGTTTACCAATCTCCACATTCTGTAAGATTGCCCAGAGTTCACCATCGTCTTTCTGTGCGTTCTTAATCCGGAATATTAAGTCGGACTCAATCTGAAGTCTAGCGAGATATCCGTCGCTCTTACCAATATGTAGGCCAATACCCAATCTATTAAGATCGGTAATGTTCTGAGGTTGTAGCTGTAGGGAGGCTACTGTTCCTGAGCTCTTCCTGCTAAGAGCATCAGCTACCACATTGGCCTTTCCCGGATGATATTGAATATTGGCATCATAATCTTTTAACAACTCTAACCATCTTCTTTGTCTCATGTTTAACTCCTTTTGAGTAAAGATATACTTCAAACTCTTATGATCGGTAAAGATGTCACAAGTCTCTCCATAAAGATAGTGGCGCCAGATCTTTAACGCGAAAATGACAGCAGCAAGCTCAAGGTCATGCGTAGGATAATTAACCTCATAAGGTTTCAACTGTCGTGAAGCATAAGCAATGACCTTTCCGTGTTGCATCAACACACATCCAAGTCCTTTCTTTGATGCATCACTGTAAATCTGGTATCCACCCGTACCCGATGGAAGTGTAAGAATCGGGGCAGACACCAATCTCTTCTTAAGCTCTTCGAAGCTTTTCTCCCGCTCATCATTCCAAGAGTACTTAACCCCTTTCCTCAGAAGTTGCGTAAGGGGTAAAGCAATAACAGAGAACCCTTCGACAAATCTACGATAGTAACCAGCAAGACCAAGAAAACTCCGGACTTCTGTGGCTGAAGTAGGTCTTGGCCATTTAGTGATTGCCTCTATCTTCGCTGGGTCCACCATAATACCATCTGCAGAGACCACATGACCGAGAAAGGCGACTTGACTCAACCAAAATTCACATTTTGAAAACTTAGCATAAAGCTTCTTTTTACGTAAAGTTTCAAGCACGATACGAAGATGGTCTTCATGTTCCTCCTTACTCTTAGAATAGATAAGAATGTCATCTATAAAAGCAATGACAAACTTATCCAAATAGTCATGGAAAACTCGGTTCATTAGGTCCATGAAAACAGCTGGGGCATTCGTTAACCCGAACGGCATAACCAAGAATTCATAGTGACCATATCGCGTACGGAAGGCTGATTTCGGAACATCAGAATCTTTAATCTTCAACTGATGGTAACCAGACCTCAGATCGATTTTAGAGAAACACTTTGCACCCTGAAGCTGATCAAATAAATCATCAATACGAGGCAGAGGGTAACGATTACGGATAGTGATCTTGTTGAGTTCTCTGTAGTCAATGCAGAGTCTCAAAGAACCATCTTTCTTCTTCACGAATAGGACCGGTGCACCCCAAGATGAGACTCTTGGTCTAATAAATCCAAGATCTAATAACTCCTGTAGCTGCTCCTTTAGTTCCTTGAGTTCAAGTGGTGCCATACGGTACGGAGCCTTGGAAATCGGCTCAGCACCGGGAATAAGATCAATAGTGAATTCCACTTCGCGGTCTGGTGGAAGTCCAGGTAACTCCTTGGGAAACACATCGGGAAAATCGCAAACAACCGGATAATCAGAAATACCAGGCTCTTTAGAAGATAAAATTTTAACTGAAGCAAGGAATCCTGTAGCGCCGTGCAGTAGGGATTTATGAGCCTTAAGTGCTGAAATTATTTGAAGAGTTTTTCGAGGTTTAGTCCCCTGATAAATGAGTTCAGGATGATGGGGATCTCCAAACAGAATGCGACGAGTCTAACACTCAATTGTAACATGATGCCGAGTTAACCAGTCCATTCCCAAGATGATATCAAAATCTTCCATTTGCATGGGCAACAGATCCGCTGTAAGAATGAGCGATTCAACTCGGATCGGACAATCCTCATACACATGAGAGATTGTAACAAGGTTTCCCATAGGAGTCATAATATTCAAAGTATTTTCTAATAATGTTGGGCTCATCGTTAGATGTTTAAGAAAAGATTGAGAAACTATGGAGTGTGTTGCTCCAGTATCAAATAAGACTTGAACTTCACAAGTTCCTAACATGAGAGTACCAGAAACAGTACCTAAAGAATTTATGTTACCATGACACACTTAGTAATAGATAACAAGTATAATTTGCATGGTAAGACTACTAGATTATTCAGATACGACAGGTTCACATATGTGAGGACTATCAAGAGTCATACCTGGTGTGTTTGTTGCATCCTTTGCGTTCAAAGCAAACACTCGTCCTCCATTAGTAGGTTGTTTAGCACTATTTCCAGCCTTTCCTTTGTTATCAGGATATGGACAGTCTTTCAGTAAATGGCCGGTCTTTCCACATCTAAAACAGGCTCCTGAAGTTCGACGACAAACACCAAAATAACGTTTTCCACATGTAGTGCATACCGGGACTTGCTCTTGACCTTGGTTTTCGGCAGGTTTAGGATTCTGCTGTTTTTGTTTCCATTGATTACCTTGGTGGTTATTATTTCTGTTGAATTGGGCTTTCCGATCACCTGTATGGTGTTTCTCGCTTGAAGATTGCCCAGAAGGTGCGGTATGGTTTCCTTCATGATTTCTCTTTCGACTCTCCTCAGCTTTAGCTAACCTCTTCTTGTTTTCCATGTCAAGTGTTTTCACAGCATCAGCTACTTCATTGATATTGTTAAACCTTTGAGTCACTATCCATCTCCGAGTTCTTTCATGAACAGCCCATTTCAACTTTTCTGCTTGGACCTCTGGGCTACCTGCAGCTTCCCCAAGAAAACTAGCCAGCCTACAGAATCTTGCCATGAATTCTTGCCAAGGTTCACCATCTCGTTGCTCAATAGATGCATATTCCCGTGCATACTCACTTCGTTCCACCTTAGAGAAATACTTTCGGAAGAATATAGTGCGGAAGTCAGCCCAAGGAAGGTTAGCAGCATAACCCTCTCCACCATATGCAAGTTTGACCCCTTCCCACCAAACTAGAGCATCATCCTCCAGTTTGTAAGAAGCCAGCCTAGTTTTAAATAGGTCACCGACTCCTAGTGTAACACCCGTAATTCTTGTCAAAAAGAAATAAAAGAATAAAGAAAGAGAAAAAGGAGGAAAAGGGAAGTCAACCCCAAGTTGGAGGACCAAAGGTGTAAAATGAATAAAAATCTCAAAAGTTGGTGAAAAGGTGGCATGGCCGCCCATTTTCACTCTGCACACTTCTTTGCATTCGGTTTAGAGAGAGAAACAGCAGGGACTTCGATTCTTAGAGAGAGAAAGAAGAAGAAATCGGATTCAAGGTGTCGAGAACATCTGAGAAGTTCAAGTTTTAGAGTTTGAAGGTTGAGAGCAGCTAATGTGAGTTCTAGGTCCCCTTTTTACTTGTTTTAAATGTTTTGGGGCTGGAAAATGCATGCAAGTATGTTTTTATAAAGTTTGGGTTGGTACCCGTATGAAATGAATGTATGTATGTTTATGTTTATGCTATATTTATGCCTAGAATCATGTGTATATGTTTAGAACTAGGCATTATGTTGTTTGGGACTTGGACTATGAATTAGACACATGAACATGTTACTAATATGTCTGAAATTTGGACTTAGAATAGATAAGTAAAAGTTGATGAGTCCACTAGTGGTCATACGACCAACAGTGTGGTCGTATGACCAGAAGATTTTTCTAAGTGTTGCCCAATAGGACTCATACGACCAACAGTGTGGTCGTATGACCAAGTGATTTTTCTAAGTGTTGAGTCCAATAGGACTCATACGACCAACAGTGTGGTCGTATGACCAAGTAATATTTTTCTAAGTATGTTGAAGAGTCCAATAGTGCTCATACGACCAACAGTGTGGTCGTATGATCAGAACATAATTCTAAGTATGGGATGGTACGACCAATAGTGCTCATACGACCAACAGTGTGGTCGTATGACCAGATGATAATTCTAAGTATAAGATGAAAAGTCCAGCAGTGCTCTTACGCCTAACAGGGCTCATACGCCCAGAGGGCTTATACGCCCAACAGGGCTAAAACGCCCAGAAAACTTAGAATTTTACAGAGATTTCCTGTAAATCCGAAGTTCGAGGTTTTGACCAGGGTTGACTAGGGTTAATAAATGATGAGGTTTCATGCATGTAATGATGATTATGAATAACCCTTATTATTACTGATATTATTATCAGTGTATTATTGTTAACAATATTATTAATAAAATATTGTTAAGTATGGAATGATGCTACGTATAATGATGAATGTATGATGATGAATGTATGATGAGTATGTATGACGAGTGTGTATGTTCCTTGTAATTGTGTATGCTTATCTTTCTGAAACTTTACGAATAACGAGAATGAACTAATGAAGTATTATGTAACGTAAAGTGAAAGATAATGGAAGAGGAACATGATGATGAATGCATGTATTAACGAATGAACGAAAAGAAGAATGATGATGAATACATGCATTAATGAACGAACGAATTATGTCTTGCAAGCATTGAATAACGCGATTGGTCCTTCTATGTGATTGACCATGGTCATGGTACCTCTACCGCTTACCTCTAGTACCGAGGCATACGTTTTGTTGTTCATATGTTGACTTCGGCCCGGTAGCTAATAACGATCGGGGTGTAGCATATGGTATTGGTACAATTCACCTTTCAATGTGTGCAAGTAAGTATGAACGGGATTCTTGTCATTCGACCACAGTAATCATAGCCAAGTGCTATGAGGTGGGTAAAGCCTGACAGAATCCATATGAGAAGTTAAAGATAACGATGAATAACGAATGATGAAGATAATAACGAATATTATCTCTGTGTACGTATGATGTATGAACGCATGCACGAAAGGATACTTTTAAATAAGTAAAAGTATGTTTTATTACAAAACTAGAACTCACTCAGCAACGCTGACTTTTATGTGTTTTCCAGTTGGCAGGTAGTGTTGCTGAGGATGGCACGAGGCGGCTACTCAGCTCTTTTGGGATGGCATTCTTTTGTTAATGTTTTTGTATTGTAATGCAAACAAACGATATTTTGTAATGGGTGTTGTATTACTTTGCAAAAGCATTTATAGCAAATTCAAAGTTTCCGCTGCATGGTTTTTATTAAGTTATATTAAATGTATGTTTTATGGGTAATGACGACCAACTGTGAGGTGCCCGGGAACGGGGCCTTACAAGTTGGTATCAGAGCCAAAGTTTAAGTGAAATGGGTAAAATTTTAAAATAAACCTAAACTTAAACTGAAAATGGGACAGAAAAGAAGAGAATGCCATCTGAGTAGTTGCGTGCCATCAGGTATTTTCTTGAAAGTTAATCAGTGTTACGTGCGCATGTTATGTGTTTATGTGTACTGTTAGACTTAGATACTAATGTAGTCAGGACAGGTAATGCTTGGGGTGTGAAGAGTAGAGTAAGTGACTAATCACAACTGGCCACTGTAATTAGGGACTTACTATACTTGACATAAACTGAGCTATTTCCTTGAATGACCGTGTTGGTGTTTAAATCTTCCAGTGTGATAGAAGATGGTCGGTGGTAGATCATCTAAAGCTTCCCGTGGTGGTGGACGTGGTGATGAACCGCGTAACACGCTAGGAAGACCTAGGAAAGAGAAAGTAGTTCGTGAGGAAAACGAGACTCCTCATCAGGAGGAAGCAGACGAAAGCGCGAATTTGAGAGCCTCGGTAAAAGAGGCAGTGGTTGAGGAAGTACATCAGGTCATGCAGACGATCTTACCGTCTGTAGTGACCGAGGTGATAAAGGCAGTACGTAATGATGAGAGACAAGGAAGGAATCGGTCCTCGGGTAGACAGCAACAAACAGAAGCAGAAACAGTATTATCCGGTGATGAAGAGGAAGAGGAAGGAGAACAGTTACGGGAGATAGCCCGGGGTTGTAACTACGGGGCATTCATGAGGTGCAAGCCCCCAACTTTTGATGGTTCTGGTACTGCTACTGATGCCCACCAGTGGGTGATGGAGATGGAAGCTGTCCTCGATATTAGTAATTGCCAGGAGGACAAGAAGGTGAAGTTTGCTACCCACTCTTTCACAGGGTCGGCTTTATGCTGGTGGAAAAATATAGTCCAAGCCGAGGGTAGCAGGGCTATAGGGAAGATGAAGTGGGCTGAGTTAAAAAGGCTGGTGATCGAGGAATCCAGTCCTCGTCGGGAAATGGATAGAATTGAGAGAGAGTTCCTGCAGTTAGAGGCGGGGACAATGACCCACCAACAATATACCACCAAGTTTAACGAATTGGCGCTGTTGGTGCCGGAGCAGGTGACGCCGGTGTCTCGAAAGATCAACCGGTATATTCAGGGGCTGCCAGCTAAAATTCGTTGGCATTTGATTTCCGCCCGACCAAGCACTTTCACAGTGGATTTGGCGGGCAGGTTATTCGATGAACGGGCTGCCTTGGTAAAGGCTGAGGGTAGCAAGAAAGGAAGTGGAGAGAAGAACTGGCAAGGGAAGAGATTTGGTCGGGGTGATACTTCGACGAACAACAAGAAGGAGAGTGGATGACCACCGTGTGGTCGTGTCTAGAGATGGGGTGAGGAAGTGTGGTAAGTGTGGAAGGGAGCACTCAGGGGAGTGCAAGTGGGGATCCAACATCTGTTTCAGGTGCGGGAAGACAGGGCACATATCAAAAGATTGCTGGATGGGCAAGTGCTTTAACTGTGGAGAAAGTGGCCATATGAGCAGGGACTGTAAGAAGTCGAGGGCTGAGGCTTCAGGGGTAAAGAAGACGGGGAGTGAAGGTCCGAGAGCAAGTGCCAGGGCTTTCACTATGACGCAGGAAGAGGCTAGGACGGACCCCGATGTGGTGTCAGGTACGTTTCTAGTAAATCAAACTCTTGCTTCTGTGTTATTTGATTCTGGGGCTAGTAGGAGTTTCATTTCTGCTCCTTTCTGTGTTAAATTGTCTGCTAGTAGTAAATGCATTGATGAGCCCTTTGATGTAGAAACCACTATTGGTAAGTCCACTAGAGTTACTGATGTGATAGAGGACTGTACCATAGAATTAGAAGGTCATAGGTTTGCTGCTAGATTACATGTGATGCCCCTAGGTGGATTTGATGTAGTACTAGGGATGGATTGGTTGGCAACCTATGAAGCGAATATCGTATGTCGAAAGAAAATGATTAGATTGACGGCATCTGACGGAAGTCTGGTGACAATATACGGTGATCGGGTAACGGTGATTCCGAAGGTGATTTCGATGGCGGTGGCGGGGAAATGCATGAGGCGTGGGTGCAACGCCTACCTATGTTATGTGAAGGATGTGGAAACGCCAACACCACAACTATCCGACGTTCCGGTTGTGTGTGAGTTTTCAGATGTGTTCCCGGAAAACTTATCGGGATTGCCACCTGACCGGAAAATTGAATTTCAAATTGACTTGATACCCGGTGCTCAACCTGTTGCTAAAGCACCGTATCGATTGGCTCCGACTGAGATGAATGAGTTGATGGAGCAACTGCAAGAGTTGCTTGACAAGGGCTTCATTAGGCCGAGTATCTCTCCTTGGGGTGCTCCGGTCTTGTTTGTGAAGAAGAAGGACGGTAGCATGAGAATGTGTATCGACTACCGTGAATTGAACAAGTTGACAATAAAGAATCGGTATCCGTTACCGAGAATCGATGACTTGTTCGATCAGCTCCAGGGTGCCAGTTGGTTCTCGAGGATAGATCTTCGATCTGGCTACCACCAGTTGAAGGTAAAGGAGCAGGACATTCCTAAAACAGCTTTTCGTACGCGTTATGGACACTATGAGTTTCTCGTTATGTCATTTGGTCTAACTAACGCGCCAGCTGCTTTTATGGACTTGATGAACCGAGTGTGTCGGCCAATGTTAGATAAATCAGTGATTGTGTTCATCGATGATATCCTGATTTATTCGAGGAGCGAAGAAGAGCATGCCGGTCACATTCGGGAAGTATTGGAGACTTTGAGAAGGGAGAAACTGTATGCTAAGTTCTCCAAATGTGCTTTCTGGCTACGCGAGGTGCAATTTCTGGGTCACGTGGTAAATGCAGAGGGAATCATGGTGGACCCAGCAAAGGTTGAGGCTGTGATGCAATGGAAATCACCAAAGACGCCATCCGAGATTCGTATCTTCTTGGGATTGGCGGGCTATTATAGGAGATTTATTCAAGACTTTTCAAAGATCGCCTCACCTTTGACAAAATTGACTCGTAAGGACGTGAAATTCGTGTGGGGTCGAGAGCAGGAGATGGCTTTTGAGGAGTTGAAGGCAAGACTAACACAAGCTCCTGTTTTGACTTTGCCCGAGGGAAATGAAGACTTAGTGGTCTATTCGGATGCATCTTATTCTGGGCTAGGTTGCGTGTTGATGCAACGTGGAAAGGTGATAGCCTACGCATCTCGACAGCTGAAGACCCACGAAGTCAACTATCCCACACACGATCTAGAATTAGCCGCGGTGGTTTTTGCGTTGAAGATTTGGCGGCACTATCTATACGGGACGAAGTGCACAATCTTCACTGACCACAAAAGCTTGAAGTACTTCTTCGAGCAGAAGGACCTAAACATGAGGCAGAGGCGGTGGTTGGAGCTGATAAAGGATTATGATTGTGAGATCCATTACCACCCGGGCAAGGCCAACGTGGTGGCCGATGCCCTTAGTCGAAAAGAACGACCTGAACCGATTCGGGTGAAGGCTTATCAGCTGATCATGACCCCCGATGTGATGACACAGGTTAAGGAGTTTCAAGACGAGGCTTTGAAAGAAGATCGTCTTAACTCCGAAAGGATGAGAGGCTTAGTTACAGAATTGGGTGAGAACACTCTTGGTGTTAAGACCCGATTTGGGCGAATGTGGATTCCTCGATACGGGGATCTACGTGGTAGAATTATGGACGAGGCCCATAAGACCCGATACTCCATTCACCCCGGTGCTACCAAAATGTACCACGATATGAAGAAAGACTATTGGTGGCCGGGTATGAAACGCGACGTAGTGGAGTACGTGAGTAAATGCCTAACTTGCTTACAAGTAAAGGCAGAACACCAGAAGCCTTACGGGAAGATCCAACCGTTGGATATACCCGAGTGGAAGTGGGAACACATCACCATGGATTTCATCACGAAGTTACCACGTACCCCAAAAGGGTATGATGCCATATGGGTGATAGTTGACCACAAAGAGTGCCCACTTCCTACCGATCCACGAAACGTACTCATCTGAAAGATTGGCGGATCTGTTCATCAAAGAAATTGTAGCTCGTCATGGTGTACCGGTGTCTATTGTGTCTGATCGCGACACCCGGTTTACCTCCAAGTTTTGGAAAAGATTTCATGATGCAATGGGGACGAGACTACACATTAGTACAGCATATCACCCTCAGACGGACGGTCAGTCTGAGAGGACGATCCAAACACTCGAAGACATGCTTCGGGCGTGCGTGATCGATTTTGGAGGAAGTTGGGATGATCACTTGCCGTTAGCAGAATTCTCGTACAACAATAGCTATCATGCCAGTATTGGCATGCCACCCTACGAGATGCTATACGGTAGGAGATGTAGGACGCCCGTATGTTGGGGAGACATTGGGCAGAAGGAACTAGGAGGTGTTGAGGTGATTGAAGCATCGACTGAGAAATTAGAAAAGATCAAAGCCTTCATGAAGGCGGCGAAAGATAGGCAAAAGTCGTATGCTGACAAGAGGCAAAGACCGATAGAGTTCAAGGTTGGTGACCGAGTTATGTTGAAGGTCTCACCTTGGAAAGGAATCATTAGATTCAGGAAACGAGGTAAGCTAAGCCCAAGATACATAGGACCTTTCCGGATTGTCGCACGGGTAGGAGAAGTGGCCTATCGACTTGAATTGCCAGATGAGTTAAGTGGAATTCATCCCACATTCCATGTATCCCATCTAAGAAAGTGCTTAGCTGATGAAGACATGGTTGTACCACTGGAGGATATTGAGGTGGATGAGAGGCTCAACTACGTGGAGCAACCAGTGGCAATCATTGATCGTAAAGAAAAGAGGTTAAGGAATAAAGTGGTTCCTCTTGTGCGTGTACAGTGGAAGCACAGGAAGGGATCCGAGTCTACGTGGGAGACTGAAGAAGAGATGAGACAACACTACCCACATCTGTTTGAGGAATAACAGGTTTCGGGGACGAAACCTATATAAGGGGGGTGGACTTGTAACACCCGTAATTCTTGTCAAAAAGAAATAAAAGAATAAAGAGAGAGAAAAAGGAGGAAAAGGGAAGTCAACCCCAAGTTGGAGGACCAAAGGTGTAAAATGAATAAAAATCTCAAAAGTTGGTGAAAAGGTGGCATGGCCGCCCATTTTCAATCTGCACACTTCTTTGCATTCGGTTTTAGAGAGAGAAACAGCAGGGACTTCGATTCTTAGAGAGAGAAAGAAGAAGAAATCAGATTCAAGGTGTCGAGAACATCTGAGAAGTTCAAGTTTTAGAGTTTGAAGGTTGAGAGCAGCTAATGTGAGTTCTAGGTCCCCTTTTTACTTGTTTTAAACGTTTTGGGGCTGGAAAATGCATGCAAGTATGTTTTTATAAAGTTTGGGTTGGTACCCGTATGAAATGAATGTATGTATGTTTATGTTTATGCTAGATTTATGCCTAGAATCATGTGTATATGTTTAGAACTAGGCATTATGTTGTTTGGGACTTGGACTATGAATTAGACACATGAACAGGTTACTAATATGTCTGAAATTTGGACTTAGAATAGATAAGTAAAAGTTGATGAGTCCACTAGTGGTCATACGACCAACAGTGTGGTCGTATGACCAGAAGATTTTTCTAAGTGTTGCCCAATAGGACTCATACGACCAACAGTGTGGTCGTATGACCAAGTGATTTTTCTAAGTGTTGAGTCCAATAGGACTCATACGACCAACAGTGTGGTCGTATGACCAAGTAATATTTTTCTAAGTATGTTGAAGAGTCCAATAGTGCTCATACGACCAACAGTATGGTCGTATGATCAGAACATAATTCTAAGTATGGGATGGTACGACCAATAGTGCTCATACGACCAACAGTGTGGTCGTATGACCAGATGATAATTCTAAGTATAAGATGAAAAGTCCAGCAGTGCTCTTACGCCTAACAGGGCTCATACGCCCAGAGGGCTTATACGTCCAACAGGGCTAAAACGCCCAGAAAACTTAGAATTTTACAGAGATTTCCTGTAAATCCGAAGTTCGAGGTTTTGACCAGGGTTGACTAGGGTTAATAAATGATGAGGTTTCATGCATGTAATGATGATTATGAATAACCCTTATTATTACTGATATTATTATCAGTGTATTATTGTTAACAATATTATTAATAAAATATTGTTAAGTATGGAATGATGCTACGTATAATGATGAATGTATGATGATGAATGTATGATGAGTATGTATGACGAGTGTGTATGTTCCTTGTAATTGTGTATGCTTATCTTTCTGAAACTTTACGAATAACGAGAATGAACTAATGAAGTATTATGTAACGTAAAGTGAAAGATAATGGAAGAGGAACATGATGATGAATGCATGTATTAACGAATGAACGAAAAGAAGAATGATGATGAATACATGCATTAATGAACGAACGAATTATGTCTTGCAAGCATTGAATAACGCGATTGGTCCTTCTATGTGATTGACCATGGTCATGGTACCTCTACCGCTTACCTCTAGTACCGAGGCATACGTTTTGTTGTTCATATGTTGACTTCGGCCCGGTAGCTAATAACGATCGGGGTGTAGCATATGGTATTGGTACAATTCACCTTTCAATGTGTGCAAGTAAGTATGAACGGGATTCTTGTCATTCGACCACAGTAATCATAGCCAAGTGCTATGAGGTGGGTAAAGCCTGACAGAATCCATATGAGAAGTTAAAGATAACGATGAATAACGAATGATGAAGATAATAACGAATATTATCTCTGTGTACGTATGATGTATGAACGCATGCACGAAAGGATACTTTTAAATAAGTAAAAGTATGTTTTATTACAAAACTAGAACTCACTCAGCAACGCTGACTTTTATGTGTTTTCCAGTTGGCAGGTAGTGTTGCTGAGGATGGCACGAGGCGGCTACTCAGCTCTTTTGGGATGGCATTCTTTTGTTAATGTTTTGTATTGTAATGCAAACAAACGATATTTTGTAATGGGTGTTGTATTACTTTGCAAAAGCATTTATAGCAAATTCAAAGTTTCCGCTGCATGGTTTTTATTAAGTTATATTAAATGTATGTTTTATGGGTAATGACGACCAACTGTGAGGTGCCCGGGAACGGGGCCTTACAAGTTGGTATCAGAGCCAAAGTTTAAGTGAAATGGGTAAAATTTTAAAATAAACCTAAACTTAAACTGAAAATGGGACAGAAAAGAAGAGAATGCCATCTGAGTAGTTGCGTGCCATCAGGTATTTTCTTGAAAGTTAATCAGTGTTACGTGCGCATGTTATGTGTTTATGTGTACTGTTAGACTTAGATACTAATGTAGTCAGGACAGGTAATGCTTGGGGTGTGAAGAGTAGAGTAAGTGACTAATCACAACTGGCCACTGTAATTAGGGACTTACTATACTTGACATAAACTGAGCTATTTCCTTGAATGACCGTGTTGGTGTTTAAATCTTCCAGTGTGATAGAAGATGGTCGGTGGTAGATCATCTAAAGCTTCCCGTGGTGGTGGACGTGGTGATGAACCGCGTAACATGCTAGGAAGACCTAGGAAAGAGAAAGTAGTTCGTGAGGAAAACGAGACTCCTCATCAGGAGGAAGCAGACGAAAGCGCGAATTTGAGAGCCTCGGTAAAAGAGGCAGTGGTTGAGGAAGTACATCAGGTCATGCAGACGATCTTACCGTCTGTAGTGACCGAGGTGATAAAGGCAGTACGTAATGATAAGAGACAAGGAAGGAATCGGTCCTCGGGTAGACAGCAACAAACAGAAGCAGAAACAGTATTATCCGGTGATGAAGAGGAAGAGGAAGGAGAACAGTTACGGGAGACAGCCCGGGGTTGTAACTACGGGGCATTCATAAGGTGCAAGCCCCCAACTTTTGATGGTTCTGGTACTGCTACTGATGCCCACCAGTGGGTGATGGAGATGGAAGCTGTCCTCGATATTAGTAATTGCCAGGAGGACAAGAAGGTGAAGTTTGCTACCCACTCTTTCACAGGGTCGGCTTTATGCTGGTGGAAAAATATAGTCCAAGCCGAGGGTAGCAGGGCTATAGGGAAGATGAAGTGGGCTGAGTTAAAAAGGCTGGTGATCGAGGAATCCAGTCCTCGTCGGGAAATGGATAGAATTGAGAGAGAGTTCCTGCAGTTAGAGGCGGGGACAATGACCCACCAACAATATACCACCAAGTTTAACGAATTGGCGCTGTTGGTGCCGGAGCAGGTGACGCCGGTGTCTCGAAAGATCAACCGGTATATTCAGGGGCTGCCAGCTGAAATTCGTTGGCATTTGATTTCTGCCCGACCAAGCACTTTCACAGTGGATTTGGCGGGCAGGTTATTCGATGAACGGGCTGCCTTGGTAAAGGCTGAGGGTAGCAAGAAAGGAAGTGGAGAGAAGAACTAGCAAGGGAAGAGATTTGGTCGGGGTGATACTTCGACGAACAACAAGAAGGCGAGAGTGGATGACCACCGTGTGGTCGTGTCTAGAGATGGGGTGAGGAAGTGTGGTAAGTGTGGAAGGGAGCACTCAGGGGAGTGCAAGTGGGGATCCAACATCTGTTTCAAGTGCGGGAAGACAGGGCACATATCAAAAGATTGCCGGATGGGCAAGTGTCTAGATTGACTTTTATGTGTTTTCCAGTTGGCAGGTAGTGTTGCTGAGGATGGCACGAGGCGGCTACTCAGCTCTTTTGGGATGGCATTCTTTTGTTAATGTTTTTGTATTGTAATGCAAACAAACGATATTTTGTAATGGGTGTTGTATTACTTTGCAAAAGCATTTATAGCAAATTCAAAGTTTCCGCTGCATGGTTTTTATTAAGTTATATTAAATGTATGTTTTATGGGTAATGACGACCAACTGTGAGGTGCCCGGGAACGAGGCCTTACACCTAGCACCTCGAAAATCTTTTCCACATGGGCTATCCAGTTCCGAGCATCCATCGGTGTAGCAGCATCACTAAAAGATCTTGGTCTTTGCTTCATAAAACGCTCAAGCCAGACATGAATCTCAGCCACAAGTGGTGTTGCATTTCCACCGGAAGGTGGTCCCGTGTTGTTCCCGCCAGAAGGTGGCTCTGAGTTATTTCCACCGGGTGGAGGTCCTGTGTTGTTCCCACCAGGTGGTGGTCCATTGTTATTTCCCTCCGATGCTGATCCGATGTTATTTCCACCCAAATTCGCCTATTGTATCTGCTGGATGACTGTTTGAGCAGTCTGAGTCATCAGATTAGGAAGTATTCCAGAAATAGCTGCGTTTACGGCATTAGCAACGAGGGTTTCGAGAGGAGTATCAGATGAAGGGCCATTCGAGTTATTGCAGTTGTTCACACGTCTCTTAGGAGCCATTTGAAATGAAGATATACGTGTGAACACTGGAATTTAGATTGGAAAACAAATTAGATCCTAACCCAACGTCTACCCATAACCTCACAAGTTTATTATTAATATTTAAGTTTTCTATAGGAAAGAGCCTTAGCTTTGATACCACAACTGTAACACCCCAACCCAACAAGGCTGACGTGTCACTAATACGGATATCAAATCAAAAACCAATCCATGATATTACAGAAACGGTCAGACTAAATAACTTCAAACACACTAAATAATCCGAAAGAACCTAATTAAGATGTTCAATACATCAATTAAAGTAACAGATGATCTTGGTCTTCAATTCACTCTTCACTGGTTTCCCGGATTACCCTGCTGACCTGACGTGCATGAAAACAAAAGCACGCCTGAGCATAACGCTCAGTGAACGGAATAGCGGATAACAAAAATAAACAGACATGATGATAATCAAAGAATAGGCAGGTATCAAAAATAAACAGACATGATAATAATCAATGAATTGGCAGATATCAAAAATAAACAGACATAATAATAACGGAGAATCAAAGATCATAAGATATATATATATATCAAACAGAACATAACGGCATAAGACATATATCAGATGGAACATACCCCGAGCTAATAATCATATCATATAATAACTGAACAGAGGGAACACAGGTAGCGAGCCCGTGAACCAATATGAAATGGAGTATGGGCAGACATACAAACCATTCACCAGAGTCCTGAATGGAATGGTGTGTAACCATCCATCAGGAAATAACAGGACTAACCTAGGATCGATCCATACGCCTCTGAGGAAATAATAATATAACAAGACATAATTTCAGAGTCCTCTTTAGAGACGCCGTGATCTCAGCTCACCGCCACGGTTGGTGCCACGTTATTGATGCCGCAATAACGCGTCTTTGTCACCCCCAAGATAGGGAGAGCTCGGGTAACAAATTCAGAAATATAAAGTAGTCACGCTACTTATAACAGAATCAAAAGCAAATTATCTATGTATGACAGGAATCAAAAACGGAAATCAAATACGAGACGGGAATCAGGAATCCGTACTACAAAGTAACGGAAACAAAAGTAAATACTTATGATAACAAAGAAACAGAATCCGTACCTTATGTTGATTTAGCAAAACAAACAGACGCAGGTCTTCCTCAACTCGGCTAAAACCTAGAGTTCAATTACAACCCGGACAAGATTTATTATACTGAACTCGATGTCATTCATTGAATTACAACCCTTTCCGGTGACGAAACCTTTTATATTCTTACTAACTGATAATGATTTATTGTCTTAGTCTCGTTTGCGCGTTATTCATTGTTTAAAGGATCTATACAAACATAGTAAATCCAAGTTGTAACTACCAGAACAAAATTATAAAATTTCTGATTGTGATCAGATTAGTACATAATCTTGATTTATTAACCTTGTTAATTTAGTTAATGTACTAAGCTTTCTTTACATATTGTAATGCATGACACCTCCCATCCAATATAAGGAGTTGGTTCTGGATACTATTGGTAATGAATATGTAGGTTTTGAATATGTATGTAAAACATGGCAACAGTGGCATCATGGGTTGCATATTCAAAAGCTCGTATACAAGTGATAATTATATATATTAGTTTCCATTGAAATCATTTCATATATTATTTGCTTATCACATTCTTCTGGTTATTGACCCAGCTGTATTTCTATATTGGGTATTAAAATAAGTTTTAAAATTCTTTCATGCTACTCTCCTCAATAATTCGATTAAGCCAATTAACCTTTGTATAAAGATACACACATGAAAGTCTAAACATTGGTCAATTAGTACTAACATCTACTTTAATAGACTTACGTCCGTATTCAACTACATTTTCTATTATTTGTCTTTGATAGTTTATTTAATAAAACCCAAGATCAAGAACAGAGACAACCCTCATGATGGATTCGGCACAAAGTTAAGCATCTTAATCCTTTTAATTTGTTAGTTTTTCTTTCAATTATTAAACTTCAGATTAAGTAAGCC
This sequence comes from Flaveria linearis, assembly GCA_024085815.1. Classification (NCBI taxonomy): domain Eukaryota; kingdom Viridiplantae; phylum Streptophyta; class Magnoliopsida; order Asterales; family Asteraceae; genus Flaveria; species Flaveria linearis. The sequence goes on along the minus strand of CM044005.1, from coordinate 10,012,433 downwards.
TTTCATCGCCGGAATTAATCGAATTCTAGTACACTGATTCATGAAATTTACATAACGACAGATGGCGGAACGTTACCTCAATGAGCAGAACCGAACCAATCCGGAAACAAGGCAACAACGTAGCAGAAGACGAGCGCTTACGAGGCTGCAAAAGTTGTCATACCGACTTAACAACATACATATTAAGCTTTTACACAAGATGAATCCCCACAAAAATCAATAGGCGTGATGATACCTGTACGGATCAACAATTTAATCAGAGGATTGAGATGAGTCGCACGGCTTGCGGACAGATTTAAAAGCAACGTTGTGTTGCAAAGGTAGTTCACGATGGTCGCCGGTACTCGTTCGAATGGCAACAAATCACCCTTTGAAAAGTTGTGTGGCTGCGATGGCTAAAGGATTTATAACGCGGTTGATTTGAACGGGGGTTGAAACCATGATCATTATCATCCCAAAACTTCCATCAAAGGTGGTGCAGTGGCAATCCAATGGTAAAGTAAAGGCTGGTTTAATGGTGATGGTATGGTGTGATGGCGGTGATTCGCCGGAGACAAACAACAGAAGATATTTAGAGGATGGTGAAGCAGAGAAGATTTATGTGGTTTCGGTGAGTCTGATGAGTATAAATTGAATGGTTTGAAACAGGATTGAGAAGAGATTTGCATCCCGATCGATTCTTTGTTGCAGAAGACATGGAATCATGTTTTCTCTCTTTTTTTTATTCAATTATTAAAGTGCTAATGGCAGACAACATGGAAGCATGTTTCTTTTTTTTTCTTTTTTTTTTTTTGGATATTATACCCTACCTATACAACTGTAAATGAAAAGAGATATAACAAACAAAATTTCGATTCTAACTAACGATGAAATTACAAAACTAAAGCTATAATTGTAATTACATAAGTCCAACATTTTTATATGTTTTTAATAGATTCTTGAAGGCCCCTGTTGTTTGCTTCACAGTTGATAGAGCCTGTATTGCATTCAGTTGCGTCTCGACCTTCTCCGTACCTTGGTGAATAAATATTCAAAACTATTAATATTCGAATACGCGATATATGCAATGTCCATTTAAGTTAAATGATCTAACCAAAAAGACAAGTAATGATTTAGTATGCCACACATCAAGATTATTAATTATTTGAATCAGATTTGAAAAAATCAAAATTCGAACTAAACCGAATTTTATCTAAGAATTCTATCCCTCTTTGAACCAGGTTAAGGTTAACATCCTAGCTGCGTGATGTGTTTGATTAAAAAGGAAATGATTGATGTGACCACTGACCAACTAATACGACCCGTATAACCATTTTTACCCGATCATACAACCCGTATATGACACACTCTAGTGTAGAGACTTGTAATTTACCTTCAAATAAAGACTCAATCAACGATTCAATATCTTCTGGTTGATACTTGATATACTTATCAATACTCTTTCCCCCTTCAAACTGCGGTTTATACCGCCCAACGAATGACCGATACGCTGGACTCACCACTGCATTTATCGACACCCTCATCTCCGACAACAGTTGCTGATCACTCACCACCCACGTGCTTTGCGTCTTGTGTATATCATCAAACATCGCATTGAAGTTCTTGAATCTCTCCTTCAATATCCTTCTACTTGGTTTCCCATTTACTTGTACACCCTCTTGTGTAAGCCATTGCAACAGCTTTGTCCACGTTTCCCGTTGATAGCTCTTGTGGTAGTTCCTCACGTCCGATGACTTCCGACGACACCATGTATCTCCGATCAATTGCTTCATATCGTTTGATTCTTTCACGATTTGTAAAATATACCTAGTCAGATCAATAATCTATACACAGTAAGTTAGGGCTCTTGTTTTGATACATAATGACTTAAGTCTGTAAATGAACCGAATGAACACGAACATCGACATGTTCATGCATTCGTGCTCGCTCATTTAACTTTAATCGAACATCGACATGAACACAAACACGAACACATAATCGAACACAGTTTTTTTCATGTTTGTTCATTTGAAAATATTCGTGTCATTCGTGTTCGTTCGTTAAAAAGTAAAAGAACAGTTCTAAAAACGAACATAATTGAAAAGCATAAATGAACGCAAATAAACAAGTCTAACATATCATCATTCATCCAAAAACAAATACAATATATTGGTTCAAATATACATGATTCATCTAAAAATGTGATTCTATAAAAAAAATCCGTAATTATTCATCAGAAAATCATCTAGAATGACTCATTCATAAAACCACAAAATTTTGTTTCAATAAATATCGAACAAACATAAACAAACGAACATAAATGAACGTAAACAAATGAGCAATATGAACGAACATAAATGAACGAACAAAACATGTGTTCGTGTTTGTTCGTTTAACTAAACAAATTAAATTTTCTGTTTATGTTCGTTCATTTAATTAAATGAACAAAGATAAACGAACTTTTCGTCGAACGCTTCAAAATTAGTTTATTTACAGACCAACGTAACATAATAATAGGTTATAGAACAGCATAGTACCGATTGTTGTTCATGAGAAATATGTATCGCAACGACGGGTCTTTGTAGTGCGTTGATTTCGTTTCAAGATTAGCGTCCAGCAGTTCGATCACATCCGATAGTTCCTTCGACAACGAGGACTTCACCGTCTCCGGCGACGTTTCGACCGTAACATGTCGTCGGAAAATGTACTCCAGTGTATTCCGATAATCGTCGAACGCACATTTTATGTAGTTCATCACGTATCGCGTGAGTGGGTGCACTGCACCCCCTTGGACCTGTGTTTTATTACTGTCGTTGCTAATCGAGTGTTTCAAATCGTTGAACATGTTCACCACCACCTCCCCGATGCTGTCTCCGACGCCGGAGATCTCCGATTTCACATCGGAATATTCCTCCGCCGTCCCGTCGCCGGAGTTCGTATGGACGATTGCATCGTTAAGGTCGCGAATCGACTCGTATATGTCGATGAATTTGAACAATCGTTTTGCCTTCGGCTTCTCGATCGCCACCGTTGTGGGGAATTCGAGCAGTGAAGAGGTGATCACACGAATCAGATTGATGAATACGCCGGAGAAAACGGGGAGATGATCGGAGAAAATGGATTCTCCGAGCTTTTGTTCTTCTACGATTAGAACATGTGAACAATGGTTCGTTAGATCGACCCACCGGGTTATATCGGGTTCTAACGAGACCCATTTCGATTTGTGGACGTCGTCCATGCTCACTTTGTCGAATTCGAATCTCTTCATTTGTTCGTTCAGTTCGTCTTTGCGAATCGAAGTATACGCTTGACAGCATTCGTATTGATACCCCGCGGGGATCATAACCGCGACGATTTTGTTCATTAGAATTATGTTTTCCTTCGTATAGCCCGGGAAATCTTGTTGATCAGACGAGTCGGGTTCAGGCCCTTTTGTGATTGGGTCTGAACCCGCGTCCGAACTTTGTAAAATGGCGAGAAACTCTTCTTCTATCAGCATAATCGCTAGTTGTAGGGCGTTGTTGATCGTGTTGAAGGATGATGAATTTGGGTACTCGTCCAACGCGGTTTTGAGCTTCGATAAACGTCTCGTTGCATCGATGAAAAACTCGTCTTCGTCGCTTATTTTTGTGAACCGGGAGCCTGATTTTATCGAATTGTACATTTTGATCATCGATTCGATGATCTTAACGAACGTGTCAACAGTGTCGGGGAGTTCGGGTGAGGTCGATTTGTCATCAACGGTGGACAGATCGTCGATGAAAGTGTCGATGGCGGCCGAGATTCGATCATGATCGGGATTTGGCAACGATTCCTCTGGATCATCATCACCGGTATCGGCCACATCATCGTCGTCACGGGGCTTAGGAGAATCAACGTTAGATATCTGATGATTGTAAGCTTTACTACTGTAGGTTTTCTCCATTACACAATTGTATGTGATGGATTGAATGTTATGAATTCACGAGGATGAATGAATCAAAATGAAAAGATTCTATTTTTAGGTACTTAATTTTGTACGAACAATATTAATGGATACACGGGTTTTTGGTCCGAATAAAAAGGTTATGTGTGCTTTGATAAATAAATGATGCATTTTTTATTATTATTGTCAAGTTTTTGTGTTTGTATAAAGAAAGTTCCACTCAAAATAATAACTCGTGACTAGTTCTTTTTGGACCCACTCGTTACATATCTTTTTCCAAGTGAACATACATCATACGTATGGAGTAACAACAAACATATATAAACTTAATGCATTTAAGCTACACACATAATAAGGATAGGCTTCACATTCACTACCTCCACCCCGCAAGGGTCATCATCCACCATCGCCGCCACCAACACCTCACCTTTGTACTGATCCGTCACGACTCCACCACCATCCTCCGCCGTCCTAGTTTCTTTTTCTTCTTCCACTTCCGCTTCACTCCCGCTGCTCCGGCTAGAATCCACCGGATATACTTCGGACGCCTTTATGTTTATAATATTGTGTTCCGGAAGCTTTATTTCAGGGATGGTAATAGTCTTGCTCTTTTGTTTGTAGTATTGATATAATGCAATTTGAATTACTCCTAATACAAACCCCAATACATTTGGCACCTACAACATGTATTGTATGTATCTCAAAGTTAAGTCCTTCATGATATCTCACAAAATAAATGTGACCCTTTATTTAAAAAGTAAAGAAAGAAAAAGTAAAAGTGCATTATACCGTAACACAAATGTCCCTGGTGAACATCCCATATGCAAACCACATCATCGCGCTTAGTGTGAGTAGACATGACAACGGGAATGGCATGAATTCGATACTTTTAGTTTTCACAACTTGAAACTGTTGTAATCAAGCGCATAAAATGAGAAGAAATTAATCTTTTAAATGTGTATGACTTACGATATTAAGAAAGTATGCAAGAAAAGACGAAATGTGTTCGAACACTCTTTTCCATTGAAAGATTGACAAATTTTTAAACTAATAAGGTAATGAATCCATATGTACTAACCATGATCGTAAGAGGAGCTGCATAAACACAAATGGAAATTCCAACGCAAATCCATCCCACGACGATGCCCCTAGCCCGTCCTTGCAAGAGATAATACGATCCAAGAGAAATCATTAGGCACAACGCCATCGTCGCACACAAAGTTTTGAATGTCTGCTTCTGTAGTAATGATATAAATAATTTTAAACACGTAAACTATCTACAATTTAAAAATGTGTATATGATATGACTTTATATATGAGTAACACACCTTGCCACGAGGTGTAGCATATGCGATAAAAATGATGACATATATAAACTCGATGACAGATCCGAGGGCGTTGATAGTGATGAGAAGGAACGTGTTTCCTCCTTTGATAAGTGAATAGTACAACCACAACAACGAGCTAAATAGAGCCATCACATATGGTAACGCCTGGAACCCCATCGTCGATTTGTTCTTGCATATTGAAATAAACGTCGGTCTACAATGTTCATTTCACAAAAGATTGATCAAATTTTTAAAACTAATAAAAATCTTATAAACTTTATGTTAGGTGACTTACATTGGAGCGAAGTAAACACCAGTGGATACAATATTACCTGTAACATTATAACATACATCAAGAAACAAAAGATCATTAAAATTTTATTGGTAAGTTGTTGGATGATATGCAATCACACATTGGTTTTTCATAGGAAGGTTGATCATGCATTTCAAACTCACATGTTTTTTAATGAAAATAACAAGAGCTTGAGTACGTAGGATGTTACCTAGGATGCCAAAACCAAAACCAATGGGTTGTGAACATCAATGAGCCCCATTTTTATAATCTTGCTATATATACCTATATGTATAGATAGAGATTGAGGCAACGAAGGTGGAGGTGGGGTGGAAGTCGAGGTGGAGACGGAGATGGCTTTATATAAACAGGTTTCTTGAGAAACCTTAAAGCCTATCTCCTAGTCAGTTTTATAAACTGTAAAGCCTTGAGCTGGATCTCATGAAAGAAGATGAAACATGAATGTATTTATACGCGTAATGTGAAATAGGGTGTGCGCATAGAACCATGCTTGTTGCGTGACAAGTGAAGGAGATGATAGTAGGTGGCGTATGATAAAAACATTTAGTCTTTTTTAGGATTTTAATTTGTTTTTCTTATCTTATCACGTGACAACGTGTCTTAACTTCTAACTCTTTTTCCTCTTTTGTCTTAAAAGATTAGCCCTAGGCTTTGATATTACCTTAAAAGATTATAGAAGTGTATAACAACTTGATTTAATTAAATATCACATTAGCGAGTTTTACAAGTTATCCAAGTGTTTACTTGGTTTGTAACATTTTAAAGTTTTTTTTCTATAAGCGTTATCATAATGATTATCTATTCCCAGTTGCATATTAAACGTTTTAATATTTAGGTTTTACTTTTACTAAAAACGGTTTTTTGAAGATCTAAAGAAGATACTTTAGTTCAAAAGTCGATATCACTCGATTTAAGCAAATAAAACGTTTTTGGAATTACAATTGTCCAAATAGAAAAACAAAATGAACATAAACAACATATAAGCGAAGACAGTAAATAAATTAAAGTAATAAGTAATTAATAAACTCGAAAAATAAACTAAACAATAAAAGAATTAAGATAACAACATAAATAAAGGATGACTCGAGACAAACGTTTACCCTGTTAGACATCTAAATTTTAGAATGTGAAGTAAATGGTGACAAAAAAATAAGTTTATGTAATAAACAAAGGGACTTTAATAAATATATTTTAAACGAACATAAACACATATAATGTTTGTATATCCAAGTTTGTTCACTTACGTTTGTAATACATGTTAGTTTATGTTGGTTTAAATATTCATTCAAATTAGATTAGTAGTAACATTAATTTTAAACCAATTTGATTTTTATAATTTAGAAACCTTTGTATTAAATCTAGAAATCAAATTAGTCTTTTCAAATTTTCAGTTATCGCAAACCATTTGTTTGGTTTTAGCCCTACGCTTTTGAGTTTTCACTTTTCAATCATTCAAATGACAACTGTATTAGGGTTTCTGGTTAAGGCCACTACAACAAAACAAGATCGTGTGTAGCTCCTTCAATCGCCCATTCATAATCGTCCATGACAAAATCAGTTGTTGCGCGCTTGATTTCAAATGCTACTATAGAATTAGTTGTTTTAATTTCTCGTTCGTTAACACATAATTGTCCATAGTCGCCTCCAAACTATTTAGGATACACATCATCATCCACTATAGGTACGTGCGTTTATAATCTATGTTTTCTTTGGGGTTTTGTTCATGTATAGATATTTAGGTAAAGGTGCTACACAAGTCGTGTTTGTGGATATATAGACACAAGTTGTGTCCGTGGGTAGACATATCAAACTGGACACAAACACAAAACAAACCAGAAAATCATATAAAGTGCGTTAACCTCAACATAAACTAAATATTCGTAGATTGACATGAAAACAACCTGTTAACCAGATACTTTTTGATGTGTTATTATTTTTTACGTAAGTACACTGAATTTTCCATCTTACAACAAATATATGGATACAATAATTCTAATATTGAGAGAAAACCGCAAAGATACTAAAGAAACAAGCAAAACTCAAAGTTAAGTTAGCAATTTCTTCAACCTTTATGCATTTGGCAAACAAACCCTTCGACAATGGGCAACCTACAATGTTACCCAACAAGTACCCTTTTGCATTATCACACGGCATGGAGAACTTTGATCACCTGAAATCCAGTCCCATTCACTTGTTACTTGTCTTTCGAGGCCTAGAGAATTAAGGCCCACACAAATTTCTCTAGGAGTTTCAAGTGTGTTTTGAAATGAAACCACACAACATCTTGAAGATCAATTAAAGTTAAGAGCATTCCCATTCGCTCTACAAGACTTAGTCAAAGAATGGCTATATTACCTACCATCATGGACGGTAAACACTTGAAATGATTTTGTAAGGTTATTCTTAGATAAATATTTCCAGAAGTTAAAGCCATAGTTCTACGTAAAGAGATTATTAGGATCAAGCGATCCAAAAGGGAAGCTTGATACACTTAATAGGAAAGATTTAAAAGTTATGTGATTGATACCTATAACATGGTATATTCAAACACCAACTCTTTCAGTATTTTTGTGAATGCATGGTTAGCACAAACTTCTTCACTAAAGTGACATCAGATTTATTTATTTATTTTTTTTATTTTTTTTGTTTAAGCCCCGGTAACACGTGCGTTTGTTTATGTTTGTTTGTATTTGCTTAGTTTTGTCTATGTTCGTTGAGGTATTCACGTTTGAGATATTAACAAACAATTAAGATCTAATTTCTTAGTAAACGAACACGAACAAAAAGTTTTATTCATTTAAGAGTTTATATTCGTTTTTTGTTCAATTAAAGCTATGAACAAACACAAACCAACCCTAGTTCGTTCGGTCCATTACATGCTTAGACATGGTATCATTGAAATAGATTCATTTCTTGTTTTATAGTGTATAACAACTAGATTAAACACACACCTGAAATTTTATTAAGGCACTTGTGCATCTTCGGTCTCGGTTGTGTATTGGTGTTGACATACGTACAAAATTATCACAACTCTAACCATTACTTAACACATTTACCCTTTGCATTTTCATTCCATGAATAATGTAGAGCATAAACTTATATTCATCATAAAAACAAATTATATACATGCTTAAAGTTGCTAAAATTCATTTCATACTAGATTTTCCCATGTACAATTAATTATTTTTTTCTAAAATGTGTAATATTAAAAAGACAAGATCAATCGTACATTGTATTCAAGTTATAATTGAAAGATTTTTTTTAAGATCTAAGACACGAAATACTAGTTATAAAAGGATATACAGTATGAATTTATTAGTTGGGATTAAAGCTGCCGTTTTATGATACGACCCCTTAACACGATATGACTCGATACAAACTTGAATGGTTTTTGGTTTGGGACAAACAGATTCAGGTGATAAACGGATCAACACTTAATGACATGGATAAAAACGCATTACCCATTTAAGTAATAGTGTTAAATTGGTTAACAATTTGACATGACACATGTAAAACACGGGTATCAAAACAACTTAGTTTTAAAATTTTTATCGTGTTAAATAACTCATATTAATATACATAATTTATTCCTTAGATAGGTTGAGAGTTCGAGTCTTGCTTACACGTTGGTAATATTTTAAAGATGTGAATGTTTTCTCAAAACATAAATCTATTTGATGTTTAATAATAAATTCCTTAAAATTAATAAATCCCTTCAAATAAGAAAATGAAACGAACTCAAAACATCCGGTACACAGTATAGTAAAATTCCAGTGGGTTGTTTGTCATATGATTGTGCATATTATTAGGTGTGGCTCATACATGCATGTCACACGTTGGGTGATTGTGGTCGATTTGAAACGTTTGTCACGGTTTTGCTCTAACCACAACCCATAATTAACATGTATTTTGCATTTCAACACTCTTGTTGCAAAATGATAATTACATCATTATCCCGATGAAATTATTCAATAATTAAGCACAAGCATGAAACGTAACCTAGAAAGATTGTAAGAATATCCAGTGTCTTAGTTTAATCTGAGAGCTTTTAGTTTGTTTAAGTAGTCATTAGCTTGATGATTATGTTTTTTTATTTATTGTGTTACGAACTAAATAATCTTTATTATGAATTAACACTACTAGAAAATAATTTCTTTCCTATGAAAGTTTCAAACAAAAAATACTATCGAAATTTCTCACAAATTTCCAACAATTTTCCTACAGTAATAAAAACCATGATATTAGGCATAACAACATAATTACAAGTTATGAGAAATTTGTTAAAAGTTTTTTGAAAATATTTCAAAAACTAGCTTATATATGCGTGTATTACACTATTGAACAAATATTATATTAATATATTAATAACATACATGTAGGGTATACAATTTCATACCCTTACTTTTAAATCAAAATTATAAATTACATTATATTTTTAATTAGTTTTGATTTTTTTCCTATTTTAAAATGACATTTAATTAATTATTCATATCAATGAAATGTATTTTACACACTAACGTAAATTACATTATGTCTATTACCTAATTCATTTACATACCAAAAAGAAGAAATAATAGAGTTTAAACTTCTAATTTTAATTAATTTTAAAATTGTAAAAGAATTAAATAATGTACTTTATATTAAAATGTTTAATCGTATAATACATATGGTATATGCATTTTCATTTAATAGTGAACATTTTTATAAATTCAAATGGATCCAAACTAAACTATTGTCTATTACCTAATTCATTTAGAGCATTCACATCCTGTTCTTTATATTTATATGATATGAGTGTATCCATTATATGAAATATTGTAAGTGAAAAATAGAGAATATATTAACGTTTATCTATATATTTGATAATACACCATCAAATCCCTATAATTTTGTAAATATTTTTGAAAGTAGTTTAATCAGAGAAGAAAAAAATATAATAATAAATGTATAGAAAATATTATTTAATTAGAAAAGAGAGAAAATAATAGTTATTTTTAAAATAGTTATAACAAATAAGGATAAGAAACTAGATATGAGTGCTACGTTGTTTTGAACGACCCTTTGACTGTTCGACAAATCCAGACTGACGTGGGCTAATTTTAATAATTTAGGCCCAGTTTCCCTTCTGGGCTTAATGGGTTAAAACATTTCAAACGTATCCAAAATATGTAGTTTAAACTTCAAAGCTTATTAGTTAATTAGTTATTTATAATACTTGCAAGAGTTAATTACATAAATGGTACCCGTGTTTTACAGCGGGTAACACTTTTGGGTACTAACTTATTTTTATAACATCTTTGGTATCTGAACTCTTCAAATCATAACGCACTCGGGTATTAAGGCAAACGCACGTTTATTCTTAACAGATCACTCCCCCGCGTGCTAGTCACGTGAGGGTATTTTGGTCAATTTGTGCAAAAAAAAAAGGATTTAAAACCCCCCTTTCTTCTACAATCGAACATCAGAGCTTCATGTGAATGCTCTGTTGATGTCGGGCTCTGTTGAATATGGCTTATAGAAAAACTATCTGCCGGTTTAAAAAAGTGTAAAAAACTTGCCTTTGAAGCCGAACTGCGGTTTGAACCGGACTGTGAACATTCTTTCTGGTTGCCATAGTTTTATGTAAAATCTCATAATATTTTCTAACTTAAGACCTTGTTTATGTAGGCGTTGTTTGACTTGGAGAACGCAAACCAAGATCTTAAGAGTGACTTGAAGGACCTTTACATTAATAATGCTGCGTAAGGCTGCTTTTAATGTATTTTAATCTATTTTGATTCACTACATGATTGTGCTGTGATGAATTTAATTTATGCTCTTTCTTCAGCCAAATTGACGTCTCCGGAAATCGGAAGGCTGTAGTGATTCATGTTCCTTACAGATTGAGGAAAGCTTTCCGCAAGATTCATCTCAAGCTTGTGAGAGAGCTCGAGAAGAAGTTCAGTGGCAAGGTAACATTCTTGTTCTTTGAATGAAGCTCTCATGTTCGATTGAAGAAGAAAGGGGGTTTTAAACCCTATTTTTTTTTCACAAATTGACCAAAATACCCTCACGTGACTAGCACGTGGGGGAGTGATCTGTTAAGAATAAACGGGCGTTTGCCTTAATACCCGAGTGCGTTATGATTTGAAGAGTTCAGATACCAAAGATGTTATAAAAATAAGTTAGCACCCAAAAGTGTTACCCGCTGTAAACCACGGGTACCATTTATGTAATTAACTCTACTTGCAATGATAGAAAACTGTGTTGATATGTAAAAGCCCACCATTTTTTTATATACACGGAGTTACCCATTTAGCCCAATAACTGAACGGGCCATGTGAACTTTAGCCCAAGATGTAAACACTATAGTCTATAGTTACCCTTTAAAAGCCTAATAAAAGCAAGTTAAACGTTGTAGACATGTAGTTATATACGGGCAAATATAGAAGTGTTTAGCCCAATAAAATTAGGGCAATCTCTCCATTTTCAGGAGTCCAATCCAATCTGCATATATAATCCGGTTTGGATCTAGATATGTATCCAATCCGATCTAAACTAATAGCGAAACTAGTTTGTGGTGAGATCGGTCCCAGTCAACCGCGAGTCTGATATTGGTTTGTGGATATACCCTTTGAAGCTGGTTAAAATCAAACCAAACATGATTAAAACCAGCTTCAAACCAAACTGGTTTTTCCCGTATAAAATGGTTTTGACTTTATTCGACTTGATACGAACTGATTTATAAAACCAATAGATTTGTCGCAATATTCCGATTTGTGTACCTCCATCCTAACCTGGTGTATGATTTCATGTGAGGAAATAAAACTTTCGGTTCCAAGCCTTTTAGTGTTGGAAATAAGTAAAATCATAATTATTTTATCTTTTAAACTATATTTACATAAAACCTTACCAATATGTCGAATTACTTATATGTGTCCCATTTAACTCATGCTCGATGCATTTGTTGAAATATATGAAAAAGACAATTCAATAACAAACAATTATATCTAACGAGTGCTATTGTTTATTTTTTGCATATTAATAATGACATTGGGCTGGATTGCTCTTGTTGGGCTAAGGTGGCAACTGGACTTGTTGGGCTAAGGTGGCAACTGGACTTCTTCATAAAAGGAAGACATAGAGAGGGCTAGTAGGGACCGATCAGATCTATCATCGGTTCATCTTCATCCTCTTTACCTTCTCCATCTAGGTTTTTAACCCTTATGATGAAATCATCTACTCAACATCAAGGAAACTCAGGTCCTGGTGCTTACACCGCTGTGAACATCACCCTGTGGATTTTTACCATTGGAGCTTCGACGATTGATCGTGAGTTTCCGGCGGATGTTGTTCTCGGCGACGGGAGAGTTTACGGTGGCGTATCGTTGTACTCCGGTGACGGGCTTGGTTACACTCGTTTTTTTGGGTTTTCATTATAACGATGATCCGTCTCTTTCTAGAGTGTTCATCTTATATTTTTTGTATCTGATTATTCTGTTCTTGATATGATTTTGTTCTCGATTAGATTTCTTTGTTTTGGTATTGAGTGTTGTTCATAGTATATCCATTTTGGTTTTGGTTCTTGTTCAATTTAGGTGTAAATACCTTTGGTTTGATCAATAAGAGTTTAAATTCTGATTTCTTAACATGGTATCAGAGCATTAGGCTCTCGATCTCAAGTTCATCTCATTGTTTTGTTTGATTCTGGTCTTTCCTTCGATTAAGTTCTTTCTACAAACGAAATCCTAGATCTTGGCACTCTTATCGTCGTGGGTTATATTCCCGGGTTTTGGCATCAATATTTGAGAGTTTCTTTTCCAGAAAACCTAGATCTGGTATTTATTTGTTCAAGACGATGTTGAAGTTACGCGTATAATTGGGGTTCGTCATCGATGTTGCTGGAACCTGTGTGCATCTTTTAGGTTGTCAAGAGCTGGTATCCCTAAGTGAAGGTTTCTGTTGGGTTTCTTTTAATCAATGTAAGGCCTTGTAACCCTATCCTTTCTTAAATACTATCACATAGGTTTGTTTCTTCTTAGGCATATCTGGACTGGGCTAGATGGACCAGTGCTGACTGTTGCTGAGCAATACCACCGCTTTATGTGTTGCATTTCATTATCTGTTGCATATATCTTAGCTGGTTGCATATTGTTAATTAACATCATCTATAGTAATGTTTGTGTTCTAATCTTGCTTATTGTGTGAGACAATATTTTTGACATTCTTGTTGGTTGTAATTATGTGAAAAGATCCATTTCTAGTTTAAGGTTTGTTTAGCCTTAAGTTTAGATGCAGTTTTTACACAACTTTGTTTCTAATTGTTTGCTCCTCAGGTTAAAGTTCGGTTTAGGTAATCTTTTCTTTTGACATGTTATAATCTTCCAAGATGTCGCTGCAAGTTCTTTAATCCATGTTCTTCCGCTACATGTTCTTTAATCTTTTCTTTTGACATGTTATTGTGTTCTAATCATCTATGTTTCATTGTTTTGTGATTTAGTTGATGCATTTGATCAAAATGGAACACATACACTTCATTTAATAAATCAGGAACTTGTGTTTTTACTGCTATTTGTGCATTTGATTGCGAGCTGTCCTTGGTCATAAACAACTTCTTCATATAATCATATGTGTCCGGTCATGTGTGACTTGCTTCGTAATCTTCCTTCTAGCTGTAAAGCAATAGATATTATTGACTGATTTTATGCTGCTACATGTTGATAAATTTAAATTCATGATAAGCTTAGTTTTTTTATGAGAACAAGAACACGCATTAACTGAATTTAAACTAATTTTGTTATACAGTGATTCTGTAAAACCTGATTTGGTTTCGTTTAAAACAAAGAAAACTAGAAAACTTTATTCTTCACTACCTCTACTATGGTGATAAGGTCATTTTAAATGTTTTTTTCTGGTTTATTAAATGTTGCCAATATATCGATTGGAATCATTAGTCTTGGCATTTTTGGTTTGGTTTAGTTGTGTTGTAAAGCAAAAGTTTGTGTCTGTTATTTGTACCAGCTTTAATATGTCTTGCAACATTGCAAAAGGTGGTGGTTACTTTTGTTAAGCATATTTTTAGTCTAATTCGTGTTTGTTAGTTTTCTTGACTAAGTCTTGTTGCGTCACTTTTGGTTGGAGTGTTTTTCTCTTGGTCTTTACTTTAATGAAATTAACGATATACATTTTATGTAAAGCTGAGACTTAACTTTCTTTGGTGCTTCAAATTGTATGCGAGTCATGCCTATGTCCTTTTTTTCGTCTAACTTGATATGTCCAAAAGTTATACTGCTTGAAACTAAACATGTATGTGTCAAATGATTTTCTGATTGATGGTCGGGATCTCAAAAAGTCTTGCGTCATTTTGTTGCCTTTTACTACCCTCTACTATAAAATGACTAAGGTTGAAAATGAATCTATTGTTAATAAACAAAAATGACGTAATTTCTGTTTATGTAATCATAATAAAGTGCAGCATGGTGTCTAAACTTCACTTGTTTGTCATAATTCACTAACGTCTTTTCCTTCATGGTTTATGGTTGTAGAAGTGCCCTGAATCACATGTAATGAGTTTCACATTCAATTTTCTAGCTGTTTTCTGGAAATTCATTACGATTTAAAAGTTAGTAATACTTGTTTGCTTCACTTGTGTGGCTGTTTCTAGAGATGATAATTGAATTTGCAAATATTCTTGTTGTATTGCAAGTGTTGAGGCAACCTAGGATGATTGGTTATTCATTACATCATTTTTATAAATTTGTTATTTTGTGTTCGTTGGTCACCTTGATACCTGTTATGCCTGATATTTTATTTTTCAATTATCAACTTAAGAGGCATTTTTGAGGTTAGATAGATAAAAAAAATTATTTTTTGTTTACCTAGGACTTTTTAATCTTTTGTTTTGTTGGCTTGATCCTCATGTCTATAGATCATGGTTATACCATTTCTTGGTTTTGATTGATTAATCTGTTTGATTCTCAAATTCAACCAATTGTAATTGTTTTTTTAAGAATTTTCTTGACTATGCAAGCATGATTGAGTGGTCTATTTGTCTTGAACCTTTGTCTTGGATCATGTGTCTTGATTTTGTCTTGAACGTTGTTGAAATGTTCTTTGTTCGACCTGTATGTCTTAGTGTCTGGTTAGTCGAACCATGTGGTTATCATATTTTAACCAGAACTATATCAAGATTGTTCTTGATTCTTTCACAGCTTTGTATTTCTCTTGTGGAAGAGATATTATGAATTTGTATTCATATAAAATCTGTTTGGTTGTCTTTCTTGTCTGATATAGCTTATGCTATTCTTATTATTATCAGACTTGTCTTTTGAATCTTGTGATTCAGTATTATATGTGAAGTTGTAAAAGTTTTTGCTTGATTCAAATTAGTCTTTATGTTATTCACAGAGTTTTTGTCTTCAGACATGATTCTGAGTTCTTAAAAGTCATGTGGTTTTTAATCTTTCTTACCAGATATGTTTCTGATAGTCTTAGTGAATCATATGATTCCTTCTGTCTTAATCAGATGTTTTTCTGATTTCTTGTTTTCTGTGGTGTTACAGAAAGTTGATATATGTCTTATGACATGATTTTGTTCTAAAGGTCTTGTGACTTTATGTCTGGTTAGATTTGTGTCTGATGTTGGTAAATAATCATATAATTTCGTGATTTGAAATATGTATTATTGTTCTCTTATGTAGTGTTTACAGCATGTTATGGTATGCCTTATGGTATCTCTACAGTTATTCTTTATCAGATGTAATTCTGATTTCTTTCTTTCCTGTTGTTACAGGAAGTTTGACATATGTCATGTGAACTTGTTTATTTTTGAACTTGTTCTTCTCGTTTGGTTGTTGAATCTTATGATTTGTTGTTTGATCAGAATATTTTTCTGATTTGTGTGTTTCATCTGATGGTTATCTTACGGTCGGTGCTCTATAGTATTGGTTTCTTCCTTTTGTGACGATTACACAAACTTATTATGTGCCTTACGGTATTTTTAGAGGTTATTCTTGGTTAATGGTGTATTCAAATTCATTGCTTGACTAAGAATAGATATAGGATAACTATGTTGAGAGAAGACTACTATGAAAAGTATATTATAGCTAGTGTTATTTCTTCCTAGTTGATATCCTGCTAGTTAAGTGGAAATTGAAATATGTAAGGTTTCTTTATTAACACTAAGCTCTCTCTTCAGTCTTATCTTCATTTGATTAAAAGCTTTTCTCAAATATTGATATTTTATCCTCTATATTTGAAAGTGTGGGTGAACTTATTTGTATGCTCTCTTTGTGTATACGCATCTCTATCCATGTCTGCATCATCCCTCTACCTCTAATCTTTCTAATTGAGACATGTTTTTTATCTGCTACTGTTTTTTGTTGTGTTCTTCTAACAAGTATTTTGGCTTAGTTATGGTGTTTGTTGAATTTGTGCCAATTTACTTGTCCAAAATTAGTTTCTAAAATAATTACGAAGTTTTTCATAACTGGTTGAAAGGGTTAAAAGACTTGGTTCTTAAATAAACTCAAATGATTTCAAGTCATTCATTGATTAAACAGAAAGTAAAATGTTTGAAAAAAGGTTATTTTTAATCAACAGCTTGGTTTTTTTAATAAATATAGTGGTAAGGAACAAGCTGTGAATTAAATATTGTTTAACGCATTTTATGCGTTTTGCTTATTGAATTGAGGGGTAGTGTTGAAATATATGAAAAAGTCAATTCAATAACAAACAATTATATCTAACGAGTGCTATTGTTTATTTTTTGCATGCATTGGGCTAAGATGGCAACTGGACTTGTTGGGCTAAGGTGGCAACTGGACTTGTTGGGCTAAGGTGGCAACTGGACTTCTTCATAAACGGAAGACATAGAGAGGGCTAGTAGGGACCGATCAGATCTATCATCGGTTCATCTTCATCCTCTTTACCTTCTCCATCTAGATTTTTAACCCTTATGATGAAATCATCTACTCAACATCAAGGAAACTCAGGTCCTGGTGCTTACACCGCTGTGAACATCGCCCTGTGGATTTTTACCATTGGAGCTTCGACGATTGATCGTGAGTTTCCGGCGGATGTTGTTCTCGGCGACGGGAGAGTTTACGGTGGCGTATCGTTGTACTCCGGTGACGGGCTTGGTTACACTCGTTTTTTGTTTGGTTTTCATTATAACGATGATCCATGTCTTTCTAGAGTGTTCATCTTATATTTTTTGTATCTGATCATTCTGTTCTTGATATGATTTTTGTTCTCGATTAGATTTCTTTGTTTTGGTATTGAGAGTTGTTCATAGTATATCCATTTTGGTTTTGGTTCTTGTTCAATTTAGGTGTAAATACCTTTGGTTTGATCAATAAGAGTTTAAATTCTGATTTCTTGACAGCATTTTCTTTAAGTGATATTAATTCCTTAGTTCATTGGATTAAAACATCACAAAAGGGTTTACTATTTCTACTGATTAGATAAAAGATATAAAAAGAATTCTTGTAGTAATATAGTATACTAAATAACTATTAGGAGATGTTATATATATTATTCTAATTTTAAATCTATCAGAAGCATATAAATAATGATTAATGTAATACAGAAGACATATGTTTATTTATGACAAGGTTGTATGGATAGCTTATGGGCTATGGCTTGAGTTTACTTAAAAACTCGTTTACAAACAATCTAAATAAAAACTAAATCAACTTGTATATTATTTTAGCTGTTGTTAAAGAAAAATTAGTACGGATTTTTTATTGAAAATACTTTATTTATCAATATTGTTTACCTATATTTATTTATTTATCAGTTGACCATCTCGTTGCCCTCGGATACCCTTAAAAGTCTATTCGAGAGTATGGATTCCGGCTTTAAGCCCTCCTTTATTCTTATTTAAACTTTATTATTACATTACTAAAATAAAATTTAATTTAATCTTTTTAAATCTTTAGCACTTAATTTGCTCTAGATGTGTAACTTCAAAACAAAAATAAGTGTAAAATCATTGTTAGTGTCACTTCCACACTTTTTTTTAAGAATTACTTCTTTTGTGCTATCATCACTAACTATAAACCTTAAACCCGAATTTAAATTAAGACACACGTCAAAATCTAAAATCTAAAAGATATAATATTTTTAGGACTGACCGTAACACACGAGTCTTTTCACTCGTAGCGTGTCATTTGCCCGAAACAATTAACAATAATATCGATCGAGTGTGTAAACAGACATAATATTTTGAGTATAAAAAACCTTAGAAGGAAAAGAGTGTGTAGAATCTTGAGTAAATCGAAATAAAGTTGATTTTGGTTGAAGAAGAGAATCAACATGAAAAGGAAGGTGCATAGAGATGGAGGTATCGTGTTCCCATGCCCAAACACAAAAACGAATCATCTTTCTTCACTATGCCTATACGTTTCTTTCTCTCTTTTTCCTTTTCTTTTGAACTCGACTTCTACATTAGAGAATGTTGTTTTTCACGAAACCTACATGTCCCCACCTCCACTTCTCTTACTTACACTACGACGTATAATAGTACGCTTCATGTACGTCGTCTCCATTTATGTACATACGCGTGGTTTTCACAAGAAAGTGCATAGCCAAAAAAGTTGGTATCAGGAGTTTATGGTTTATACATTTTTAACAAAATAAGCATCGTTAAAGGTGTGACATGGGTTGTCTAATGTTCAAACAGTTAAAAGTGTGACGCGGGATGTCTAGTGTTTGAATGTAGTTTTACTGGTTTCTGCTTTTAATCCACTCAAAGGCCACATGCCTAATGTAATCTTATTTTAGCTCATTCCATTGGTTAATATGGCATTGATGAGGTTTAGCGAGTTTTCTAGCACATGTTCTCACAACACACACACAAAAAAAAAAAACAATTTACTTGTTCAGCCAAAAAAATTATTTACCATTTTAAATGATTTTTTTATTATATAGATACTTGTTCTACTAGCATGAGATGTGTTTTTTATTATCAGATCAGGTCGGCTCAGGTTTGAGTGCGGGATTAGACTGGGTGAGGTTTGATCTAGTCTCTAGAAATTCAAAGTCATACTCAACAACTAAGTAAATGAAATTTTTTATTAATAGATAATTGTTGATGTTGGAAGTTTATACTTTTTATCTTTCTATCTTTCCTTTGTCGGTTTAGAGACATTGAATACAACATATTGTATGTATAATCATCAATGTATTTGGGCGCCTAAAAGAATTATTTAAATAAAATGAGAATAAATAAAGGGCAACCAAATCCATTAAATATAGGAGTGTATAATGTCACAAGCTTGCTGTGGGAGTCTAAATAATTCAATCTTACGTATCAATGTTTGCTTGTTGTAGGAGGACTTCACTTGTATTATCTTATATGATTTACTAGTAATAAATATCTAATTAATTATGATCAAATATTTCGGGAAACTTCAAATAAAGCAAACCACCACTATTTAAAACTTGTTTCTTCTTCATGGAAATTATAATATTTTTATGAAACTTAAGAGAGTGTTATGTTATTAAGAGACGATACCTAAATAAATGCAAATTATAGGTAGGGGTCTACATCCGAAAACCAAGCAAGTATATTAAGAGGCCGGGATAACATGTGAATGAATTATAAGTTTTAGTGGCAAGAAAATGAGGCATAAATGAATTATTTGTACAAAATTATGAAATATATGAATATATAAAAAGAATCTATGATAAGTAATATTTTAAAATTAGGTTCATCGGCTCAAGTAGGACGCTCGGTTTTAAAATCCGACCAACTAACAAAAGCAAAAGAACTCACAAAGGGCTCACTAGATCAGTCAAATTTGATATTTTTTTTGCTCTTAATCTTTAGCTCGTAAGTGAACCAACAACATTTTTTGGTCAGATCTTTTTTCAGATCTTGAATGAGAACAACCACACATGATGGAATCTTTGTATAATCGATATTAATCATTTATAAGACAAGTATATTGAGAATAATTTCAGATTAATATAGTATTTTTTTTATAAAACAATAATGTTTAAGCACATGTAGGCAAGGCTCAATACTAAATGGTTTTTGTTATCATAAAAGATACAAGCATTTGAATTAACCACTAAATTGAAAAGTAAACACATGGACAAAAGCTTTTGCCTTGTCTTTGAAAGAAACACTTTACTTGTGTGCTTCAATTAACTTTAACAATTAAAGCATACTTATAAGCTTGATTAATATGAGATCTAATATAAAATGAAGAGAATATAATTAAGGCAATACTTTAGTTTATATAGAAAAGTGTTCAAAGACGATAGAAATTAAAATATCAACAAGGCATGAAATGTGAGTTGAAACATAGCCATTAACCATTATCAAATGATAATATAATTGAATGGAAAAGAGAAGGCCATTATATTAGAATGATTGACATATATTATTATAGTAATATTAATGTGCATATCTACCATAATTATGATAATGGTTATTTAACTATTATATTAACATTTTCTAACTTGTGCGACTCCCTTTGGCTTTAATTATTATCCAATGAAAATATACGCCTATCATTGCTTACCCTACTACAATTTTGTATCAATTAAATAAATATTTACAATGAATGTAGATTCACTATCATTTATAACGATTCATCTTAATTAGTTGTAACGATGAGTTCTAAATTGTTCAAATACAATGGTGCATCTAAATTAGTTACAAAGAAGTGTTTAAAACCAATAAAACACTACGGCAAAGTTTGCAGGTTTGGGGCATAAGCAAAATGTGGATTGTAATGACAACGATTCACCTAAAACTACATTTAATTTGACGAGTTTATATACACTAACCCTAAAATATATAGCCGCATCCTAAATACTTAACATGTTTCATATAAAAAAAATCATTTTTTACAAAACTACTCTCTAAATATATTTAGTCTACATGTATCTATATCAATTAACTTTGTTGTTTATAATCACTTATTTGTGATAACATCTTAAAACATATTTATTTATATTTTCACTAAAGAATATTATGATTTACTAGTTCCTTTTTTTGTCTTTCTGTTTTAACCCTAATTAACTTGCTAGGATCCATAAAAAAATTATTGTCTCTAAATCAATAGTGTCTTGCATGCACAGGTAAGAACGAGATTATTTACCATAATATTGTATTAATTAGTAATTGCACGTATTTAAAAAACAAAAACCTTTTAATTTATATGGATAACAAAAACCAGACAGAGGAGTATCACTTTTGAAATTTTACTCAAGCAAATAAAAGAAACTTTAATAAAAAAAATTGATTCCTGGTGACTTTTTTTTTGTGCAACTTTTTTGTTTATGAAAAAATTCATAAACATGTGAGTCTTTGCTCTTTACATGCTTTAGTATAAATAAAAGCTTAGAAGGTCAATGTGGGATGCTTCAAAGGAGGGCAACCCCTTTAAAGAGTTGAATTTTACCACTTAGATTTATTAAACTATTGCTCCACCACCACCACTTAGTATCAAATTTCAAACCACTCATTTTTCGATTTGAGATTTGCTCTTGTAAGATAGAGCATTCACAACCCGATTTTTAAGTTTATTCTTGTAATTAAACTAAAATTTGTTATTACATAAATTTATCTCTTACTTTTTTTATAAACATCATGCATCTCATTTCCTATCTTTATCCTTATATTTTACTTCTTAATGAATTTTTCTTTCTTTTATTTCCAATATAACCACCATATTCGCCATTCCTCTGGATAACAAAGAAAACATAAATTAACATTGATTTATAGAAATCACAAACATGCCACAAACAGTTCATACGTGATCTTTTTCAAATTTATACTTTCTTTTTTATAAATATTGAATTGCACAAGAAACGTAATCATGATAATAGAGACGCAAACAGGAAACTCACAATTAAGTAGAGGCAGAGGGCTTTGTTAAATTTTATGTTTTATTCTTTCAATTCAATTCTAATAAGTTGTGTTATTGTTTTGTGAGGTTTTCTATTGTTCAAAGGTGGTTTCTGTCATTATTAATAATTTGAAGGACTGCTGTGGTTATTCGGATGTGAAGCTTTTATTCACGGATGTGAAGCTGCTATATGAAGGGGTCTTCACTTCTTTGGGATTATCGAAGAGTTTCTGGAGTTTTCTTCAAGTTTCATCAAGAGTATTCGTCATCTTCTTTGTAGATCTTCTGGTTGATTTGTAGTAACAAGCAACTCATCGTTGCTTGTTCTGATAGTTCAAATTAACAGTTTTCGTTATTGAAGTTGTACTCTCTTGTCTCTTGATTGTTTTGTTCTTCGTTCACTGATGTTGAGAGATTGTTGTTACTTCTCAGATTAGTTTGATATTGATACCAATATTTGAACTCAGAAAGTTTTCATGGTATCAGAGCCTTGTGCTCTTGATTCTTTCCCTGTTGATTCATTCCCTAAGATTTTGGTCATCTAGGGTTTCGGTGCTCTGGGCTGAGTTCTCATTACTGGTGGTTCTTGATCATAAACGATCTGTCTCCTTCATCGGGAGAGTTTTTGAAGCCTGGTGTTAACTGTGAAGGTGTTTCATCGATCTAGGGTTTCTCTTAACGCTTGGGTGTGTGCGACTCTTCGTTTTTCCGAAGGGAACTCCGCTGTGCAAGGCAGTGCAAGTGCGCGTTGCTGGCTTATGTGTCCGCTCAAAGGTTGAATAGCCCTAAGTGAAGGCTATTCAGGTACTTTCATAAGCAACTGTGTGTTTCCGCTGTGCATCTTGGGTATTATCCCTCTCTCTAGTATTCTTCGTACTGTTGGACCGACTGTAAGGAATTTCTTGTACCCCTATCTCTTGGTTCTTTCAGTTTCTAGGCATATTTGGGCTGGGCTAGATGGACCAGTACTGATTGCATTGTTATATGTGTTCTTGTTATCTGCTGCGTTGTCATACGTGTTCTTTTTCTCTGCTGCGTTGCATTTCTGTCGTTGAGTGCTTGTAGTGATTGTATTTGCATTATCCCTGCTCCTCCTTTTCATACCTGGCCAGTCAATTAATTGACCGGGTATCTGGTTCCTGAAGGAGTTTCGCAGGTTGTGTGCTTGTGTGTTTCATCTAGTTGTGTTCTTCTTTGGTTGGCTGTGTTGATTACTGCCATGGCTGTTGTTGACCCCACTCTGTCTCCTACCCTGATTAGTAATCTTGACTTTGGTAACCCGTTGTATTTACATGCTAGTGATACAGGGGCTCTGACTATTGTGTCCATTAAACTTAAAGGTACAGAAAATTATAATGTTTGGGCTAATGCTATGGAACTTGCTCTTAATGTAAAAATAAGTTTGGTTTTGTTGATGGTACATGTGTTAAGTCTACCACTGATGAAGTTCTTGGTAGACAATGGGAAAGATGCAACTCTGTAGTTTTGTCTTGGATACTCAATTCTATCTCTGAGGAATTGTTTGTTGGTCAAATTTTTTCTAAACGTGCATCAAGTGTTTGGACTGAGTTAAAAGAAACTTATTCGAAAGTAGATGGGTCTGTTATTTTCAAATTGCATCAACAAATTAACTGCCTAAAACAAAATGGTAATTCGATTTCTGACTATTATCACAAGTTGTCTTCTATGTGGAGACAACTGGATGTTTTATCTGATTTGCCAATCTGTACTTGTGATGCATCTGACAAGGTTTCTAAATTCAATCAGAATCATAGGTTGATGCAATTTTTGATGGGTCTTGATGAAAAATACTTACCTCTGAGATCTGCAATTCTTTCAAAAGATCCTCTTCCCTCAGTTAAAAATGCATTGCTCTCATATCAAGTGAGGAATCTCATAGAGAAGTATCTTCATCTAATCCATCCCAACCTGCTGCTTTTGTTGCTAAGGCTGGTAACATTAAAAAAGGTTTTTCTAAAAACCAATCTGTAAAGTGTTCTAACTGTAATAAAAATGGTCACACTATAGAAAAGTGTTATGAGATAATTGGGTATCCTTCAAACTATAAAGGGAAGGGGTCTGGTAATAAGCCTAAATCTAACAATGTTGTATGTGATTCATCTGCTAGTAAAGGAGAGTCATTCCAGTTAACTGCTGATCAATATGCCCAACTTATGTCTCTCCTTGGTAATCATACTGCTGGGGACCAAGGCACCTCAAATATGGCAGGTACTATCTTCGATGGTAACTGTAATTCTTTCTGTGGTGTCTCTAAGTCTGACTCAGTGACAAGTAGAGGATGGGTTATTGACTCCGGGGCCAACCAGCACATGGTCCTATCTGAGGTGTCTATGTTTGACTTAATTGATGTGTCTAACTACAATATGACTGTTGGTCATCCTAATGGAACTAAAACAGTCATAAAATCAATAGGCAAACTTAAACTTTCTAATAATGTAACTCTTGTGGATGTGTTGGTTGTTCCTGAGTATAGTGTCAATCTCTTATCTGTGTACAAACTTGCTAGAGATAATAAGCTTGGTTGTTGGTTTGATGAGTTTAATTGTTGGATTCAGGACTTCGCCCGGACGAAGGTTCTTCTGACTGGTAAACAGGTGAATGGCCTGTATTACTTTGGACATTCTGATTCTTACAATTTTGTGTGTCAAAATAGTATCAACACTGATCAATCTGATGTAAATTTGTGGCACTCTAGAATGGGTCATCCTTCTTTTCAAGTATTAAAATCATTGAGTCATGATCTTCAAATTAAAAATATAGATTATAATTTGCCCTGTGAGGTATGTCAAAGAGCAAAACAAACTAGAAAACCTTTTCCCATTAGTGATCACAAGTCCTTCAAAGTTGGCGAACTTGTTCATCTTGACTTATGGGGACCTTTTAAAGTAACCAGTAGGCAAGGATATAGATATTTTTTAACAGTAGTGGATGACTATTCTAGAGCAGTTTGGGTTTATTTGTTGAAGTCAAAAGATGAAGTGTTCTATAATATTCAATGTTTTGTAAAACTTCTTAAAAATCAGTTTGGCTTTGATATAAAATGTTTAAGAACCGATAATGGTACTGAGTTTGTTAACCATCAACTTGATTCATTTCTGAAATCTAATGGTATTCTACATCAGACTTCATGTGTCTATACTCCTCAACAAAATGGTATTGTTGAGCGAAAACATAGACACTTGTTAAATGTGGCTAGGTCGTTATTGTTTCAAAGTAATATTGCTCTTAGAATGTGGACTGAGTGTGTCTTGACTGCTACTTATTTGATTAACAGGACTCCCTCCTCTGTACTAAATGGGAAATCGCCTTTGAACTTTTGCTTCGAAAAAAACCTTCTCTTTCTCATCTCAGGTCTTTTGGGTGTCTGGCGTTTGCTGCAAATTTAAACCCAAATCATAAATTTGATTCTCGATCTATTAAATGTGTCTTTATAGGTTATTCTTTTGAAAAAAAAGGATATAAACTGTTGTCTTTAGATGATAATAATATTTTCTTTTCACGTGATGTAAAATTTTTTGAAAATTGTTTTCCATTAAAAGAAAATCAACCTGAGTCTGTATCAACTGACATAAATCATTTAAATTTTTTGATAGTTGTTATGACACCCATGAATCTGAGAAAAAATTTTTGCCCGATGATGAAGGGAAGGGTTCCAATGGTCTTACCAGCCAGGGTGGGTTACATGCTGTTCCTAGAGTGTCTCCTGTTGATAGTGTCAATACAGGTTTTACATCTGCTGAGGGTTCTGATGGTGTGTCTTTAGGAGGCATAGACAGCAGTGGTCAAACAGATACTGACTATATTCCTACTGCTGATTCTAGTCTTCCTCAGACCACTGCTGAATCTTCAGGACATAGGAGAAACCTAGTTGAGGAACATGTTGATCTAACCGCAGGTAGACCAAATGCGGATAAGGATAGTGCAGATGTTTCTGCAATCCCTGAGGGCGTTGATGCAACTGTTCTAGGCAATTCTCGTAAATCAGGAAGGGTGGGTTCTTTACCTTCTAAGTTTAGTGATTATGTTATAGAAGGGAAAGTCAAATATGGTGTGGATAAATATGTTAATTTTGCCAATTTGTCTTCTGATAATGTGTCTTTCCTGTCTTTACTTGATAAAAGTGTTGAACCTAAGTCTTATAGTGAAGCATGTAGAGATATAAACTGGGTTACTGCTATGAATAATGAAATTGAGGCTTTGAATAGAAATAAGACTTGGATTATTACAGACTTGCCTAAGGATAGAAAAGCAATTGGCTGTAAGTGGCTTTATAAGATTAAGTATAAATCTAATGGTGAGATAGAAAGGTATAAAGCTAGGTTGGTAGCTAAAGGTTATAGTCAAAAGGAAGGAATTGATTTTGAGGAGACGTTTGCTCCTGTTGTTAAAATGACTACGGTTAGGACTTTAATTGCTGTTGCTGTTCAGTATGGATGGAAATTGTTTCAACTTGATATAAATAATGCTTTTTTGTATGGTGACTTGTATGAGGATATATATATGTCTATTCCTGAAGGTTTTGGGTCAAAAACTAACAATGGTAAAGTTTGTAAGCTTGTAAAGTCTTATATGGACTTAAACAAGCTCCAAGACAGTGGAATGAGAAACTTACATATACTCTTAAGTCTATAGGTTTTACTCAAAGCATGAATGATGTGTCTTTGTTTGTTAAGTCTTGTGAATCTAAAATTGTGATGCTTCTTGTGTATGTTGATGATATAGTTATAACTGGAAATTGTGAGGATGAAATTACAAGAGTTAAACAAATGTTGAATCAAAGTTTTCTAATTAAAGATTTGGGTATTTTAAAATATTTTCTTGGAATTGAGGTTGTTGAAACTTCACAAGGGTTATGTTTAAATCAAAGAAAATATTGTTTGGAGTTATTAAAAGAATTTGGAATGCTTGCTTGCAAACCTGTTGCTATTCCTATGGAACAGAATCTTGTAGTTCCTGATGGGTCTAATATAGAAGCTGGTGATTCTGTTCTTGAAAACATTACTGTGTATCAAACTTTAATTGGAAAACTAATTTATTTAACTCTTACTCGTCCAGATATTTCCTATACTGTTCAGTGTCTAAGTCAATATATGCATAAACCTCTTCAGTCTCATTTTAAGATTGCTTTACGGCTCTTGAGGTATTTGAAATTGAATCCCGGTCAGGGGATATTTTTAAAAAACAGTCTGAGTTTCTTTTACGAGGCTTCTCTGATTCTGATTGGGGAAAATGTCTGTCTACTCGTCGCTGTGTTTCTGGTTTTGTGTTTACTTGGGAGGTAGTCTCATTTCATGGAAAAGTAAAAAACAAAATACTGTTTCTCGATCTTCTGCTGAAGCAGAATATCGAGCTATGTGTTCAACTGGCTGTGAATTAATATGGATTCGAAAGCTTCTTGAGGATATGAAGGTAAGCTGTCCTATTCCTATTGAAATTTCATGTGATAGTAGTGCTGCTATTCTTATGACTGCTAATCCTGTGTTCCATGAAAGAACAAAGCATTTGAAATAGATTTGTTCTTTTTAAGAGAAAAGGTTTTAGCAGGGGTTTTCAAAATTGTTAAAATAAATACACTTGATCAACCTGCTGATGTGTTTACTAAAAGTCTTGGTGTTGGTCAACATAAGTTTCTATGTGAGAAATTGGGTCTTGTTGATTTGTTTTAGTATTGAATTGAGGGTGGGTGTTAAATTTTATGTTTTATTCTTTCAATTCAATTCTAATAAGTTGTGTTATTGTTTTGTGAGGTTTTCTATTGTTCAAAGGTGGTTTCTGTCATTATTAATAATTTGAAGGACTGCTGTGGTTATTCGGATGTGAAGCTTTATTCACGGATGTGAAGCTGCTATATGAAGGGGTCTTCACTTCTTTGGGATTATCGAAGAGTTTCTGGAGTTTTCTTCAAGTTTCATCAAGAGTATTCGTCATCTTCTTTGTAGATCTTCTGGTTGATTTGTAGTAACAAGCAACTCATCGTTGCTTGTTCTGATAGTTCAAATTAACAGTTTTCGTTATTGAAGTTGTACTCTCTTGTCTCTTGATTGTTTTGTTCTTCGTTCACTGATGTTGAGAGATTGTTGTTACTTCTCAGATTAGTTTGATATTGATACCAATATTTGAACTCAGAAAGTTTTCAGGCTTTTTCTGGGGGAAGAGGCAAGTAAATGTTAATATAGGGTTTGAATAGTGGATCTTTAAATCAGTTGAATTTTTTTAAAACTTTAAAGTTGAGATATAGAAATATATGAAATGAGATGGAGTAAGTTTTTTGTTGATTTTTTTAATTTGCTTAAATTTAAGAATGAGGTTAAGAATAGAGAAAGGGTTGTGAATGCACTTAGTTGCTATTTACTAAAACTTTACTATCCAAAGGATGTAAAGTATATAAAAGTAATTATATGGTGTATTAAATAAAAGCCAAAAAGAATTTTAAAAATAATAGAGAAACCAAGCAATGAATTTTCAATGAGCTAAGCTCAAAGTTTAAACACAGATATTAAATAGTATTTAGGTTTTATCAATATCAAGCCCTTATAATTTTACTATTGGTTTAACTCTCAACACCATCGTTGACATCTCAACTATCATCATCGCCTATCATTGCCTTCGAAACCCTATTTGGTAGTTTATTCGAAAAAGATTTTATGTTCATAAATTTTTATTTTTATCAGGTCTGGGTCACGTTATAATCTATAAATAGCTATACTAAAAATCGGATAACATTTTAAATTAATTCATGATAAAATTCTAAAACAACTTCAAAATACTCAAATGATGTTATTTTGAAAACTAGATTGATTATAGATGGACAAGAATACATGAATTATGTAGTGGAGTAGGTTTGAACACATGGCATGTTAGTAACACACATAAGAGAGTAAACAATAGAGTAAGGGCACTAGTATTAAAATTGTATAATATAACTTTTATTAGTGTAATAATTTAAAAATATATAATGTCATTTGAATATAGATATGTATACAAATTATAAAATTTAACTTTTATCAGTGTCGCGTGATCTTGATCATTCTTTTTCGTTAGTCCACCCTAATATCATATCAATAGAATACCTTACTACTAATGATTTGACCCACCTACACAACTCCTAATCACATCATTGAGTGTTACTAAGCGAGTCACATATTATGACTTCTAGGTCATTTTACTTGTTTGATTAGTTGATCTTCAACGTCTTCCTATATTCATTTATTTATATTACTAGATTAGTACCTCGTGTATTATACGTGTTGAATAAATAAAATATTAAATAATTATTAATAAAATTTAATGAATTATAAAACGGTCTTTGATATAAGATATTATTGACATTACGTACGAGTGATAAAAGAACGATATCATATTTTAAACTTTTTAATTTTTTTTTGTTTTTAATTAGTTTTTAAACAAATTTTTCAAAACAAATCATTTTTAAAAAAGTGTCATTTTTAATAATTTATTTACTATAAATTTGAAATTTAATTACTTTTTTTCCATATGAATTTATTTTTAAAAGTCACAGGTTTTAAAATATATTGTGTTTTTAAAAGTTTTAAAAATTTCTTATTTTATAAAAAATTATTTCTTTACGAATTGCATTTGTAAAAAGATCTCTTCTTAACAAAATTTAATAATATTATTTGTAGTCAATGTGATATTATTAGGAGTGAGAAGCGGAAAAATAAAACTTAGTAGCTCTAAAATTATGATAAGTGGTATACAAAAACTTTCTTTTATTAGTATTGATAGATTCTTTCATTTAGTTTAACTAAAAGAAATCAACAACTCACCGACAAATTTAATGACTATGCTTACTTCATTCCATATTGTTGATATTCAGGACGAAATCTTATGTTGGTTCAGTAAATTAAACACTTAATTCAAAGATGTCATTATTTATATGAAAAAATATATGGATTTAGAGTTGTTAAGTCCATTATACTTACTTAATAAGAGGCAGTTTCGTGTTATCTTTTCATGTTATCTAAGAATAAGATTAATAAAACATAAAATTCAGCTAAAATAAAAACAAGAAGTTTAAATATTATGAGTAGAGTTATCTTGAAAACCACATTTTTTTGTGAGAACTGTATAAGCCAATATCAATCACACATTTTGTCACATGTCACTTTCATTTTTTTTAAAACGTTCATAATTTTTTTTCACGAGATTATTTTTTCAAAAAAAAATTCAGCATTAATTTTAGTACTTTTTTTATCTTTCCAGCGCCTATCATATTGATATATTTTTTAAAAGAATAATTCACCCGTTATTTACACATGTGAAATTAGTCATTACATATATGTAAACTAGACAAAAGACCCGTGTAATACACGGGTTCAATCATTAAAATTGCTTTTGATTAAAAATATTTGTAAGCCATAATATTATTGTTAATACTTTGTATATTGATTTTTATATTTAACTTTTTAAACTCATCTATATCTAATATTATTAGCTTTTATTTATCAATGCTTATAAGTTTAAATAGTGTATAACATGAAATGAAATAAAATTATAAATAAGAACTTTAGGTAATAAACAAATTATACTAAACATGAGAACATTCATAAATATTCAAAAACTTTTTGTATATAAAATTTGATATTCTGTTTGTAATTTTATCATCATTATTTAATATTAATAATTATAATTCATATCTACTTATAACTCGAGATAATATAACATAGAGTTTGAATCGATGTCACACCCCAACCTTGACGGCGGAATCGTCGAGGCGTGAGAGTTACGATTGTTCACAGCCACATAACGCTATTGCCTGAAACATGTTAAAAATAAAAGGTCAACATATTGTTGGTGAGCATTCTATAGTTTTGAATACATAAGTATATAAAAGATGGCAATTCATGTTATAAATTAGAGAACAAGGTAACTAGGGATGTAAGACAGAATGCACAATCAAACCTTGACAAAGTTTTACAAGTTCTCAAACATTTACAAGTATATACGATTAGCTAAGTGTACTTGGATCAACCAAGCAGGCTTGTCAGGCCCATAGATCTATGACGTCGCCAGGCTAGCAATAGTTTATGATTGTACATGTATTCGACATTACATGATAGCTACAAGATTCAACTAATCACAACACACAAGCAAATTGCCATAAGTTTACAAGAATCAAACGGTTTACAAGTGTAACGTTTAATAAGTAACATGTTTCACCCCAAAGTGTGAAAATATGAAAAGGAGTATAGAAATACTCACATGGTAATTAAGTATATGCATGATGATAAATAAGGATAATCTTAAGCGTCGTTTCGGCGTAGTACTTCACGAGATACCTAAGAATATATATTATTGACGAGATTTAAGTTTAATTATATTAAACTTAACGTTTTTAACGGGAACTAGGGTTTTAGGTGGAGTTGGGGTTTTTATAAATAAAATTAATTATCAAGATTATATATATCTTTATACAATAAAGAAAAACTTTATTAATCCATTTTATAATAATTTTTAGGAAATTATATTCTTATAAAATGATTAAATTCATAAAATGTAAATAAGATTTCATAATTGACGTAATGATATTAACGTAGTGATTTCAACTTTTTAACGTTTATTTTTATAAAAATAAACTAATTATAATATTTATCTAAACTATTTATTAAATATTTAAATATTTTATTAAATAGTTTTACAGAAATTATATGGTGTCTAAAAATATTTAAAGTTTGCAAAAAAACCATTTTTATATTTTTCTAAATTTTCTATAATTATTTTAATTTTTAAAAAAGATATTACAGAAGGTAATTTGTTGATTTAAAATAAACAAGTTTATAAAAATGATTTTATGATTTTAGGAAATTTTCTGTAATTTTTAAAAGCTTAAAAGGCTATTAAAAAAAATACTGGGGTGGCCGGGTTTCGAACCCGCGACCTCTTGATTAACATGGAGCGCAGGAACCAGTGGAACAAAGGCCTAAGCCGCAAGAACTACTGGTTTTTAAATCTTAAAAGCAATCGATTCAAACCGCCCCCAAACCCATGAACCCTAGACTTCGATCGATCCCAAATTGGACAATGATTCGTGAGTTTCAAATCAATTAACCTTAGGGCTTTGTTTCCCCCGTTAAAAACGAGTGTACTGATGTATAATACTTACGTTATTAAGTTCGAATGGATGATCCGAGTCTCAAGAACAATCCGCGACAGAGGGGGTATTGGATCGGGGTTCAAATGATGATAATAATCGAATTAATTGTACATGATGCTTCGTATGATGATAGGGATTAAAAGCCCCTTATCAACTTTGATTAAAATCGGTCGGAGATGGGGATTAAATGGTGTTGCAGATCCGCGGTTGAAGGTGATTCGAATGGGTTTGTTTGTGTGTTTTCAGATGGAATTGAGTATGTTGCTAGATTGGGAATAGTTATGTAACCGTTGTGTCGGATTAATTTGGTCATTTTAATGTTTGAGTGGGTTAACCGACCGTTGAACGGTCGGGAATAAAATGGATTCGAGGTGGTGAGCTTTGGATCCAATATTCAATGATTAAACGCATAGGGTTCGAATCTTGGTCGCGAGCCTATCGGGGCATTAACGCATTGGGTTCCGAATCTTGGTCGCGAGCTATCGGGCGCCGATTTGGGTTGAAACGCGTGATTTTGTGTATTGAGGCTCGCCGAAGACGACCGGAAAGGTGGCCGGAGTTGATCGCCGGAAAATCGAGGGAGAGGAGAGAGAGCAGTTTTTTTTTTTGAAAATTTACAGAATTGGTCCCTGAGGTTTCAAGTTTTTGTTATTTTATGTACAAAATATCTTTTAAAGTTTGATAAATTACAAGAATCACCCCTGGACTATATATGTTATTATTATTATTATTATTATTATTAATGTTATATTATTATTATTATTATAATATTATATTATTATTACTATTTCATATTATCATTATTATATATTTATTATTATTATATTGTTATTATTATCATTATATTATTATTATTATTAATATTATTATTAATAAAAGATTTAAACGTCGTGAAAATACGAGATGTTACAGTCCCCTACTTTAGGAAATTTCGTCCCGAAATTGTTTACGAGGAGGTTGCGACGAAAAGTGAGAACGCTTAGATTTCATTTGGTCCTCACGTTCCCAGGTGAATCAGAAGATGAGCATGAAACACAGATAGATCATAGTGATTATCTTTTTCTTTCTTGGTGCAGTTTATGTTTTCATTTTCTGAGGTACACTTTGATGAACTTTCAGGTTTTAATAGGGTATCAAAAGAAGAAAATTCATCATCAATTAGACTGACCGCTTTAGTGTTTACTTTATGTGTAATGGCAGAGCCATTAGAGGTAAAAAGAGAGCCTAAAGTATGTGGCTTCTAGTTAACATTATAAGCTCTCTCGTTGATTAAGAATGAACGTTAATACAAGATGTTACCGTCTCCCCTACTTTAAAGAATTTCGTTTCGAAATTAAGAATGAACCAAGCAAACAAATACGGGTTTAAATGGAGGATAAGTGTACGAACGGACAGTGATAGACGTTTGATTACAGATGCTTCACTTTATGGAATCCTTCAAGTCTCATAATATATGCCAACTTGACTCTTCCAGTGAAATACGAGACGTTTTGAGAGGAACAGTGGAAATGAGGACGAGTTACCATGGTATGTTAGACTTATAAATCGCAACTTCCAGAATATAATTTCGTGGTAAGGTGATGTCTAGAAATCAATAAAAGACCAACAATGGTAAGAAAAGTTAACCGTCGGAATTTAAGAATCCCAAACGTTATCATATGAAACGACCTTAACGCATATATTGTGAATATGTATTTCTCCTTTGAGGGCGGGCCTTGGCGCAGCGGTAAAAGCTGTTCCTAAGGGACCGAAGGTCTCAGGTTCGATCCGTGGAAACGGCCTCCCCACAAAATGTGGGGGGAAAGACCGCGTACATCTTCCCTTAAATGGGACGGACCCTCCCTGGACCCTGCGAAAACGCGGGGAGCTCTTTACAGCACCAGGTACGCCCTTTTTTATTTCTCCTTTGACCAACCATTGGTCTAAGAATAATACGTTATGCGAAGATCTTGGAATAAGTTCACAACGATGGTTAAGAATATTATTAAAAACAAAGAATGAATCAATCGTTCAAAATAACGATCGATGTTTTAACGCCATACCATGGTATACGAATATTTGAAACAGATACATGTAAGTTTCTCGACGTTGTGAGATAATGGGTCGAATTGAATTTTTAGCCAATCGGTCTATATGCACCAATTGTCATCATGACTTTTAAAATAAGAGGCACCTAGTGGATGAAAAGTTAAACAGGAGATTTACGGGAACACGGAGGTTAGGTTTTGTTATAAATGAAGGTGAAACACTTGGACACATACCAAGTTACGTCTTTTCCTTTATGCCAAACCCATGACTACAAGTTACGAAGGTTTATGAACCATTATCCACATCGCAGTGAGGATAATAACGAGTCTTGTTGTTCAAAATCAAGTTAGAATTTCAATGATTTTCAAGATTAAAGATTCAAAAACGATTCAAGAAATGACGCAAACAATAAGAAAGGTATTTGTAACCATGTTTTGCAAGGTAACAAATTTCCAAATGCAGATCGCATGCGTAATTCATCAAAAATAAGAGAGGTATTCGATAATATCTTTATTTGACAAAGGATTGTTTAGGAAGATTATACTTATGGGTTTGATGATATCTCAAGATGAAAGTAATAAGTAAGGAATAAATGGTTCGATGTAGCTAGATCGAGTCAATAAAAATAAAAGGGGAAGAAATCGATTTAAGAATTTAAATGCTCTAAACTGGGAATCAAAATCAACCTAAAACGATCGGGTCTCCTTTCAAGTTCAGAGATCATGCTTTGGCTTGATAGGTCAAATCACCAACATTGATTCACCCTTCAAGTTACTACACGCTTCTTGTCACTTGATTACAACCATGGTAAGTTAAAGATCAAGAAATGAGAATAGTTATCAAGATGTGGTTTTCACTCCTAACTTGATGGTGTATTCCTAAGGTATGTCCACCAACTTACCAATCAAACAGTTTGATCCCAACCAATTATTGAGGATTCACAGAAATAAGACGAGGTAACTCACCTTTAAGGTAAGGGAAATCACTCCTATCTTAACGATGAAGTTCTACAAAAACAAAATATAACCGAATGAACTTCTTTATCAAAATCCAGAATTCACTCCTACTTTGATGAGGTTGTTCCATTTGGGACAATGCCATTCATGAAAATGAAATTATCATCAAGGTATGGAATTCACGCCTTGGGTTTCATTATTACAAGAAAACAATCAAGGTTTGACATTTGTCACCAAAGTACGGGTTTCAATCCTATTTTGGTGAGATCATATCGTTTATGAAATGCAAGTTCCAATGAAAAATAATTGAAGTCAATCCTCATGATAAGGAAATCACCTTGATCCAGAGGATGAAATTTCATAAAACACACAATTGGAAACCATTTATCAAAACAAATGAAGAATCATCACCAAAGTAAGGGAATCACCCCTGTTTTGATGAGTTAAGAATCATTTAGAAGATACGAGTTTTCTTAGTCATAGGTTGACTTACAAATTCTTGCATCTCCCACAGTACAACCGGCACGAAGTTTGACAAAACAGTGAAAAGAAAAGAATATCAATTTAGAAATTCAAGAAATTTCAAGTTACAACAATGTAACCAAAAGGAGAATCATACTTACAAAATTCTAGGTCACAGTTTGAGGTAACATGATTTGTTATGATGGTGTTCAAATCTTGGATAATTTAAATCGGGAAGACAAAATCAAGGATAAAATGATTCGATATCATAATGAGATGTGAACATTCGATTCACAATCGAAGGGAATACATGGACTTCTCAGGATATGAGCTCAGCCATAACTTATTTGAAGACACGCGTACTTTTAAGTGGTCAATTATCACAAGGGTTTCGAGTCAAGTAACGGATTCAATGATCGAATCAAATCACCATTTACACTTTGCCTAGACAAAGTATCCTGAGATGTAGGAATTTCATCTACAGCATTGCATGTTCTTAGTTATGGGTCACCCCTTAAAAGGATTTAGAACCATAAGTACTGTTTAAGTTTAAAGACCACATGGTTTAGATTCCCAATATCTTTGGGTATATTAAGATCCATGTTCACGTTGGTCAACGTATAGAAATAGTTACATGAAACGCTGAGTTCAATACCGTTACACGTTACACGTTGAGCGTAAGAGTTGAAATGTAGGATGAGTTCAATATTAACAGGAACATTATTTAGGTTAAGAATGAGAAGATATTAAAACTTTGGTGATAAACCAGTTCAAGGATTTAAGGATTTTTAAAATACAAAAAGGATGGTTCTATTTGGTAACGCATTACCATTTGGAATCGTTGACACGTCAAGGTAATTTGCCCCTTTTGCCTTAGAGACTTGTGTGTCGACTATAGTTTATCACTCATCCCAGAAATCCCCAGGTAAGCATAAATGGTCTCGCAATGAGATTTATAAGATATGCTTGTCTTAGCCCAAAGGCCTTTTGCCAGGAAATCCAGAATACAGGTGTCTATGTGCCACACAAATTTCTTTGATTTATGAAATCAAAACCTTGATTTAGATGAGTTAGGAGAGTTGATATGACTGCAGCAACCTCCCGGGCTACAAGAGTAGAAATCTTACAGCCTGAGTTTCTAGACCGTGAACGGATTTGACGAGAGACATTCTGGAATATCATTAAGATATTTTATGAGAATTGGATAATAGAAGTTATACCACATGAAAACAACAATCAGGAATTTGGCATAATAACAATGAGATGTTCCGAGTGTAATCGTTTAATTCGTAAATCAAAGCGAGTATGTTGACTAATCAAAGTATTATGTCAACCACAACTTTATTGAAAACATGCGTACCTATAAGCAGATACTCATCCCAAGGGTTCCCAGGTAAGGTAGACAGATCCATCGGCTGATTTGGATTTATACAAATACCTTGCCTAGACAGAACACCTCGAGATACAGGCATCTTACTCTTCCAGTATTGCATGTATTCAGTGGTGGGGCACAGACTTTGATGAGATTTTCATAAATTAGACATAGAGTCTAAGGAATTGATCCCACGACGATAAGTGTAGTCTCCACATGTCGTTGAGAATAAGTTTAGGAAGTTCATTTATCGGGGAGAGTCAAAGAGTCGAAGTTAAGTTTAGGGAGTCTAAGTTTTAAGCATACATAAGGCAATCCTATGCTAAGGCATCAAATTGCACAAAAGGCATAGCATTATGTAGCATGAAAACCATAAGAATATAATACTATAAGGTTCATGCATATGCTATAGTCTAGGTCACCATTTCTAATAACCCAAATCCCTGTAGTTATGGGCTCTGATACCAATCTGTCACACCCCAACCTTGATGGCGGAATCGTCGAGGCGTGAGAGTTACGATTGTTCACAGCCACATAACGCTATTGCCTGAAACATGTTAAAAATAAAAGGTCAACATATTGTTGGTGAGCATTCTATAGTTTTGAATACATAAGTATATAAAAGATGGCAATTTATGTTGTAAATTAGAGAACAAGGTAACTAGGGATGTAAGACAGAATGCACAATCAAACCTTGACAAAGTTTTACAAGTTCTCAAACGTTTACAAGTATATACGATTAGCTAAGTGTACTTGGATCAACCAAGCAGGCTTGTCAGGCCCATAGATCTATGACGTCGCCAGGCTAGCAATAGTTAATGATTGTACATGTATTCGACATTACATGGTAACAACAAGATTCAACTAATCACAACACACAAGCAAATTGCCATAAGTTTACAAGAATCAAACGTGTTTACAAGTGTAACGTTTAATAAGTAACATGTTTCACCCCAAAGTGTGAAAATATGAAAAAGGGGTATAGAAATACTCACATGGTAATTAAGTATATGCATGACGATAAATAAGGATAATCTTAAGCGTCGTTTCGGCGTAGTCCTTCACGAGATACCTAAGAATATATATATATTGACGAGATTTAAGTTTAATTATATTAAACTTAACGTTTTTAACGGGAACTAGGGTTTTAGGTGGAGTTTGGGGTTTTTATAAATAAAATTAGTTGGGTTTTAGGTGGAGTTTGGGGTTTTTATAAATAAAATTAGTTATCAAGATTATATATATCTTTATACAATAAAGAAAAACTTTATTAATCCATTTTATAATAATTTTTAGGAAATTAAATTCTTATAAAATGATTAAATTCATAAAATGTAAATAAGATTTCATAATTGACGTAATGATATTAACGTAGTGATTTCAACTTTTTAACGTTTATTTTATAAAAATAAACTAATTATAATATTTATCTAAACTATTTATTAAAATATTTAAATATTTTATTAAATAGTTTTACAGAAATTTATATGGTGTCTAAAAATATTTAAAGTTTGCAAAAGAAAACCATTTTATATTTTTCTAAAATTTTCTATAATTATTTTAATTTTTAAAAAAATATTTACAGAAGGTAATTGATTTAAAATAAACAAGTTTATAAAAACGATTTTTAGGAAATTTTCTGTAATTTTTAAAAGCTTAAAAGGCTATTAAAAAAATACTGGGGTGGCCGGGTTTCGAACCCGCGACCTCTTGATTAACATGGAGCGCAGGAACCAGTGGAACAAAGGCCTAAGCCGCAAGAACTACTGGTTTTTAAATCTTAAAAGCAATCGATTCAAACCGCCCCCAAACCCATGAACCCTAGACTTCGATCGATCCCAAATTGGACAATGATTCGTGAGTTTCAAATCAATTAACCTTAGGGCTTTGTTTCCCCCGTTAAAAACGAGTGTACTGATGTATAATACTTACGTTATTAAGTTCGAATGGATGATCCGAGGCTCAAGAACAATCCGCGACAGAGGGGGTATTGGATCGGGGTTCAAATGATGATAATAATCGAATTATTTGTACAGGATGCTTCGTATGATGATAGGGATTAAAAGCCCCTTATCAACTTTGATTAAAATCGGTCGGAGATGGGGATTAAATGGTGTTGCAGGTCCGCGGTTGAAGGTGATTCGAATGGGTTTGTTTGTGTGTTTTCAGATGGAATTGAGTGTGTTGCTAGATTGGGAATAGTTATGTAACCGTTGTGTCGGATTAATTTGGTCATTTTTAATGTTTGAGTAGGTTAACCGACCGTTGAACGGTCGGGAATAAAGTGGATTCGAGGTGGTGAGCTTTGGATCCGAATTATTCAATGATTAAACGCATAGGGTTCGAATCTTGGTCGCGAGCTATCGGGGCATTTGATTTGGGTTGAAACCGCGTGATTTTATGTATTGAGGCTCGCCGGAGACGACCGGAAAGGTGGCCGATTTGGGTTGAAACCGCGTGATTTTATGTATTGAGGCTCGCGGAGACGACCGGAAAGGTGCCGGAGTTGATCGTCGAAAATCGAGGGAGAGGGGAGAGAGCAGTGTTTTTTTGAAAATTTACAGAATTGGTCCCTGAGGTTTCAAGTTTTTGTTATTTTATACAAAATATCTTTAAAGTTTGATAAATTACAAGAATCACCCCTGGACTATATTATTGTATTATTATTATTATATTATATTATTATTATTATTATATTAATGTTATTATTATTATTATTATTAATATTATTATATTACTATTATCATTATTATCATTATTATTATTATTATTATTATTATTATTGTTATTATTATCATCATTATTATATTATATTATTATTATTAATATTATTATTATTATAAAAGATTTAAACGTCATGAAAATACGAGATGTTACAATCGATGTCAGGACTAAACATGCAATAATACACAAAAATTTGGACTATCTTTATAATTTTAAAGCTTGGGAAGCAAACATGCAATATAATTAAACCAGATAGACCATTTATGCATTTTTCTCTTTCTTGAAATCAAAATCCAAATCTTTGAATCGTACGGACCACTGCTACTATTGCAATCGAGATTTGTATATATGAGCAATGAATTGGAACTTTATAGAAGAGCTCTTGTGATTTAGAACTCGAGAGATGTAAAATGATCGGTGAGTTGAACTTCAAAGATAACGTGATTTGGGGTAAATCGAAACCATGTAATGTATACATTGAAAATGACATGAAATGGTTCATCTTTCTATTTGAAAAATGATATCATGATTTGGGGAAAACAAAACCCTAAATTGATTATTTGAGACCATTGATTTGATAAAATGTCTAAAATATTTCGGAATAGAAGACGTGTATGAGGTTTCTTCTCATTTGAGTGAATTAAGAAACCTTTAATTGATTGTTTCAATAAGCAATAATCCAAACATTTTCAACTTACAATTTTAGCATGATACAACATGTTTAATAGGGATAGAGTCAACTTGTTCCTGGATGAGAAAACAGTCAACTAAAACTTGTAATTT
Organism: Flaveria linearis; assembly: GCA_024085815.1. Lineage (NCBI taxonomy): Eukaryota > Viridiplantae > Streptophyta > Magnoliopsida > Asterales > Asteraceae > Flaveria > Flaveria linearis. The sequence continues at coordinate 9,971,584 of CM044005.1, read as the reverse complement.
ACTTCAGGGTTTTATTTTAAAACCATCACAAATGCTCTTTGTAATGAGTTTTTATCAATGTAGTGTTGGTAGAAAAATAATTTAATAAAAATAAGTGTTTTCAAAATTATTTACCAAATTGGGTTTTTAGTGGAAAATTAATTTTCTTATTTATAATATATATGATTGGTAAAATTATTTTTGTTTTCCATAATGTTAGCATCTATTATCAGTATTGTTTAACGTCTCTTTATATAATACGTGTTCTTATATGTAAAAGATCCTTTTTAGGAATTAAATGGTTTATGTGACTTTTTTTAAAATAACGATATATATTATATAAGTGTTCTAAACATAAATTTATATATAGTAATCATTATTTATATAAGTATATACATAAAAGATAAAATAAACATCATATACATACAACGCTAGTTCCGTCTTGCGAGTCAGTTCTTGACATATGAAGCTTGGGCTCAAAACCATTTGTTAAATGAGTCGTAAAATGAGTTCGAGCTTGTTTAGGCTCAGCTTATTTAGAGTTTTTAGTGAGTCGGTCCGAGTGTCTCACGATACGATGTAACTCGTTTCTCCCTTAATTGTTGTTGGGAGTCTATTAAAAACATACATGCCCTCAGTAATTAAGGATTTTTATTTATAGTTTGAAAGATCAAAAAATAAACCATTAATTTTTTTGTTTCATCATGATATTTATACTAAACATTTTTAAAGAATGCATTTTTTATTAAAAGTAGTTTTCTTTTATATCTTTTATGCTACTTAAAAATTTTCAAAAAAAAATATTTTTTAAAAGATAAAAAAGAAATGTGCCTACTTTTGTGTGAAACCGAAACAAAACTATAGTGAAAAAAATTCAAATTTTATACATAAAAAGACGATTTAAAATAAGTCTTAGTTAATTAAAAAACAAAAATAAGTTTTAGAAAAAGTTTATGTTTTTTAATTATGAAATATGAACAAAATGGTTTTATAATTTTATTAACCTTTATACTTGACCCTTTTTAAATAATATTATTTTAGAGAATAAATTTCACCAATAGCATTATAGTAAGAAAAAACAGTTACTTAAACATCTATTTTGATAAATAATTTTTTAATATACACTATTTAAGGAAAAAAACTCTCTTTGTAATTATAATAATAGTTGATTTTATTCAAATAAATGAACTAAGACTAAAAATAAGGATAGATACATTTTTAGGCGGGAAATCAAATAAATAGAGACCTAAAAAAATGACACGTGGTGCTAAAGATATTTGTTTTGTTAATAAGTATAGATTTTGTTTTACACATGTGTAATTCCAGGTATTACATATGTGTAAAATGACGTTCATAAAAGAAACGAGATTTTTTTTTATTTTTTATAATTTTATTTTATTTCTTTAATGATAGAAGAGGGAAACACTTCCGTGTTTTTACTTTTTTATTTTTTTTATTTTTTGTTTTATATTTTCGTTAATTACCATTTGACCATTAAAAACTAGTGACTCATATTGGTTTATAGAGTTCTCATAAAAAAATAAGTTTTCATAAAAAAATGAGTTCTCATTTAATCCATCCCCTAAATATTATAAGGGTCCTAATAAATAGACA